>PVKA01008669.1:56796-72037 GCA_004027165.1 Ctenomys sociabilis
AAGAAATTTTCAATCCAGAGGCTGGGTAGATGGCTCAGTAGAATAAGTGCTTCCCTGGTAAGCACAAGGGTCTGAGTTCAATCTCCAGTTCCACAAAAAAAAAAAAAAAAAAAAAAAAAAAAAGAATTTCTCATTCCATGCAAACATCCTGTGTTTATGGTTTTTATAAAGCTGTCATGCTGCTGCTGAAACATGCCACGCAACAAAGGGGATAGTTTACAGCACCCAGGGGCTTATTTCATTGCCTGGGCCCTCTGTCCTGCTGCTGCCCCACCATGGCAGTCCCTCACTACCTCACAACCCAGGAGGCACTTGCTGTTTCCATGCAGGCCTGGCAGTTCCCCTCCAAGGATCCTAAAAGTGTGGCTCTAGCCAGCAGCTGCAGCACTTGGGAGGGTGCTAGAAGTGCAAGCTCTAGGCCACAGTCCACACCTGCTGAATGAGGGTCATCAGTGCAGAAGACCCTGCTGTCTGCACTTTAGGCTGGGGAGATAGCTCAGCAGCATAAGCTGCCTGCCTAGCAAGCGCCAGGCCCTGAATTCAATCCCTGGCACCACGTGCCATGCTGGCCCCAGAACCCTGGGAATGCTGTAAAAGCCCCCAAATCGGGTGTTGTGACACATGTCTGTAATCCTGGTGCTGGGGAGGCTGAGACCTGAGGATCACTACAAGTCTGAACTGCATAGAGAAATTCTGTATCAAAAGAATTAAAGAAAAAAAAAAATCTTCACTTTCCTGGCCCCTGCAGGAGACAGCTTGATTGCTTCTAACTCACAACTCCTCACATCCTCACTCTCCACCCAGGAAACCCACATCTATGTACCCCTGTCAGTAGCAATCCCAGAGTGTAACAGAAAGTGCCTTTCACAGAATTGAGCAAACCAGGAACCTGGAAGGTAGGGTGGCTCAAGTTCTGCAGTTCCCAAGGACTAAGGCTTGCTGGCTTTCATGGGGCCTTGTGCTATGCAGGAAGTGGGGGGCATTATTTGCCACTCCCACTCTTGCCTTGGGGTACCATGTATCAGAGCCTTGGTGTGTGGTGGAAGGAAAGGGACTTTTGAGGGGAGGGGTAAGGGGCAAAGTTCATCATGACTTTCTGAATGTTTTCTGGAAAACATGAGGGAAGAGATGGATATTTTAGCATTAAAATCAGGGTGACAGAGCATCAGTGGTCTGGAAGGGTCTCTCTGGGGTACTGCGTGCGCTTTTTATTCTGGGTCAGCTGCATGGGTGTAGTGATCAGTGCCTTTCATTTGAGTGTCCTGTTGGCTCTGTGTTTGTTGGGTTAAGTGAACTAAGCCTACTGTGAGAAGTCAGTGAAGCTGCAATCATAAGGTGACAAAAAATAGGTTGACAACAGGCTGTGGGGCACCCTCCACGTCTTCACCCCCTTCCACAGCGCCAGGCCCTCTTTGAGGTGGAAGGCCAAAGCTGCTGGTGTACAGAGCTGATCTGGCTGCCAGTGGGGATTCTTGAGGCTTGCAGAAGGTTTAATTAAAAAACAAAAAATTCTTACCCCAGTTTGAATTCTGGGAGGATAAGCCTAGCCTGGCAACCTTGCAAGATCCTATCTCAAAATAAAAACTAAAAAGGGTTGGGATTGGAGCTTACTGTAAAATCCCCAGTCTGGCAAAAACCAAACAAACCTGAGTTCTTTTCATCAATTGCCAATACAGTATTTTAAAAATCAGCACATTTCAGGCAGGATGTGGAAGTGCATGCCTATAATCCCAGCACTCTGTAGGTTGAGACAAGAGGATTACCATGAGTTTGAGGCTAGCCAGGGCTACATAGTGAGTTCAAGGCCAACCTGAATTATATAGTAAGTCCCTGTCTCAAAACAAACAAATGAACAAATCAGGGCATTTCACATAAAATAAGGCTCCTAGCTTCTCTTGACAAAGTCAGAAGTCTCCATTTTCCTAGGGCTCCAGGCTCCTGCCTCAGTACTGTACTTAATTTTTGTTGTTGTTGTTAAGTCCTTACTATTGAGGCTAAATGGCCAACACTCTTTATTATCACACAGGGACTGCTGTAATCTTATGAGCTAGGGAGGTAGTGAAATATTTGTACTACATCTGTCTCTGTATCAAAAGTAGGGCAATCAGAATGAGAATGCATATGTGCGAGCAGGATGGGAGGGAAATTAATTCCGGTGGAGGCGAAGAGCACTCCCACGTTTCCAGTGCAAATTTTACAGAGAGAATACACCCCCCCACACACACACACCCCAGGGCCTTCACACAGAGCCATATCTCCAGGTCATTTTTTATTTTTTCAGTTTGAGTCAGGATCTTGCTAAATCGGTGCATATCTCGGCTAGGCTTATACCTGTGAGGCTCCTGCCTCAGCCTCCGAGTGCTGGGATTAAAAGTGTGCGCCATCGCATTTGGCAGAGAAGATAGCAGGAGCCTCTGAAACAAACTAGCACCCTTCACTCACCCCACCTTCCCAGTCCCTGATGGACAGTGATTCTCAAACTTTCTATCTCAGGTCCACTCTACTCTCTGAAAAATTATTCAGGATCTCAAAGAGTTCTTGTTTAAGATTTTGTAGCTTCTATCTGTAGTTTCTTAATGTATTAAAAATTGAAGAACTGAGATGTAGCTCAGTGGTAGAGCGCTTGCCTCGCATGAGCAAGGCCCTGGGTGTGATTCCTAGTGTCACAGAGAAAGGGGGAGGGTAAAGCACAGGACACACAAGCACACAATACATCCGCCATCAGAGCAATGACGTCACCAGATCGCTGGGTCTTAGAAAAACTCCACTGTGTGATTCCTCCAGTGAAAATGGCAAATGATGTTTTAGCTTCCACCACTTGCGGAGCCCTGGAAAGAACCCCTGGACCTTATTCAGAGCCTTAGGCATTAGCTTTTGTGACCCCTCATGTTAAAAAGACTCCAAGGAGCCTGCTTGCCCTGGGTTCAACACTCTTTATGGCAAACAAGCAAGAAACAAACTTGCCATTAAGACCCCAAGGAGAGGCAACTTTAACTTTCATTCTCTGCTGTTGCAACATAAATTCCAGGTCTTTGGAAGCAGGAGTAAAACAGAAAACAAGTTTGTTTCACCAAGTTTTAGGCAAAGTGCAGTACTCACACATGCACCCCTGAACTCTGGCCCCAAGCAGGGGCCAGGATGAGCCCCTGGAGAAAGGACAACAGACACTCCAGTTTGAAATACAAAAGATCCAACTATTTTATTCCAAGACCATTATTGGAGGAGGATGGGAATAAATAAGGAAGGGCAACGGTTAGGGCAGGAGGCTCTATGTCTTGCAGCACAACCCGCACTTTGTGTTCTTACAGCATTTGCAGCAGAAAATGCAGATGGGAAAGTGGGTGTCCCGCCTCCTTAGCCTCTGCAGTGTGGGCTGTGGAAAGGAAGACAGAGTAAGTCCCTGGAAGTGGGAAGGCTGTGGGGACCAGGGCAGGAGGCTCAATTGCTCTTACCATGAAGCTGGCCTTGGCCTCGGCTGCGGGGTAGGGCTGGGGCTCTGCAAGCTGCCCTGTCTGAAGGAGAAGGGGCACTGAGGATGGCAAAACTCAGAATGACCCCACGCCCTGCCCCTCTTCTGGTCCTTGAGAACTCATGGCCCAGCTGGACTCCTAGGAAGGACCTTGCTTTCTTGTTCTTCTCAGGCTCCCTTGGGCATTCTCCTTCCTAAAAACCTCACAGGCCTGTCACTCTTTCCTCACAGTCCCTGCTCTTCTTAGGATATCTCTCCCGTGTGGAGGGTGATATCAGCCCCTTGGAGCATCTGCCTGCATCTTGCCCCTTGGAATCCTGTAGTCATCATGTAGCAGAAGGACTTTTAACATTACCCATCAGATGGTGGTTTCCCCCTTTAAAAGCCCATGAGATGTCCCTGGCCCTTAGAAGATAAATCGTCTGCACAGTTGCACCTGCACACCTTTGATCTCCCCCAGTGCTGCCCTTGCTTAGCCAGGCCTCTGATCGTCCCGTGCCCTGCTTGCCCACCTTGCTGCTTGCTTGCCACCTCACCTGCTGCTCTCCAAGACAGGCATTTTCTCACCAAACACTCTGGACTGCCAGCCCCTTGTCCCACTCTGGTCCCCCATACCATCTTTCAAGCTATTCATGAGTAGTGTTTACTGAACACAGTTGCTGCTTCATTTGAATCGTTCTTGAACTAATACTCTGACCAGGATGTATATCTCTCTTCTGTCCTCACTGTCTGCAGGAGAATGTAAGGTTCCTCTACATCCCCACCACGCCACCCCATCCCTATTCTTCCAGCAGCTATGGGTCCCCCAGACCTGGCCTGAAACTCAGTAGTGGTCCCCCCCACATACACACACAGAGGTTTGGCTTTCCAACCCAGATGGGACCCAGGCCCCCAAGACTCTTACCTGTAGCTGGACAACAGAGCCGCTGGTCAGGCTAGTGAGGAGGAAGACCAGCAGGCAGGCAGCCCAGATCTGTGCATTCAGTGCCATCACGCCGTCTGTCTGGCCAACCTACCGTTGGGTCTAGAACTTGTTCTGGTTTCTACTGCTCAATTGCTGCCTCTTTTATGAGGCCTGCTGGAGGAGGCGGTGGTCTGAGCCCCCACCCCTTTGCCCTAGCTCATTTCCAAGAAGATGGTGGTGCCGTAAAGGCGGGAGAGATAAGGGGGCAGGGGACAGAGTTGTGTCACCCTTGGCCAGTAGAGGTGTATCTAGGGGGTGGAGCAGACAGGGACACAGACATATTTCTCTAGCCAGCACTACCTGGAAGCACTTTCCTCCAGTGTGATGTCACTCTGTTGATCTCAGAAAAAAAAAAAAATCCTTTTGTCCAGAAGTTGGAGAGCAGCAACAAAGTGTCCCTCACTCCCACGCTTCCTGGATGCCCTCATTCATGTCAGTGTGGCTGATGGACCAGCACAGCTGCAGGGAGGGGCATCCCATTGTTCTGGGGTCCCCGCATGCGCACAGCTTTTGGGAAGGACACTGGACAGCCAGGTCCCTAAGCTACAGCTCATGTTGGCTGAACCTCTGCCAGACTTGTTTTCTGAATGGCAGACTTTTGAGATGCGGCTGTAGTGGCTGGAAATGACCACAGAAGGTGGCACAAGATCCCCGACTGATGTGGGCATCTTATATGCCAACACATTAGTTCACTATTGTTAGCCTTTGCCTCCTTACCTCCCCTGGGGTTCCTGGGTTTTACTCAGTATTTTGGGGGCTCAGCTGCCTTCTCAGCCACTAACCCCAAAGGTGACTTCTTTAATACCTAATATAGTGATTACCATCAGCAAGCTCTCTATCTTCCCAAAACAGAGTGCAGCACTGACAATGACCTTTATCCAAGTCCTCATTCAATACCATCAATTGGGACCAGCAGTATTTACACCACAGAAACTGGCAAACATCAGGCCTTTTTAAGAGCTGATTCCCAAGGACGCCACTGGCTGGGGGATGGACCAAGGCTGACTGTGGTGCTTATATTCCAGTCTCACTGGCCCACCTTGCAATACACACAACTCAGAGGACCCACAAACCTTGACTCCAGAGATCAGCCCCTGGCCACCTTGTGACTCGTGCCAGGGCTGTCCAATGATATCCGTCCTGCCAGGGCCCATGAATGGCACTGTCAAGGAACACTTCTTGACCCCTCACTAGAAACCATGCTCCCTGCATCCACTCCACAAGGCAGCTAATTGTCAGGAGGGAAAGCCCAGGCAACGCAGAGCACTCTGGGTGGTGGCAGGGCAAGCTCAGCCAGGTGAGGAGCAGGCAGACCCTGACACTGGAGGATGAACTGAAGAGAGGTGGCACACTGACCCCGGGGGAAGCAGCAGCATCCTCCAGCACTAGCAAGCCTTGTCGCTGCACTGGCTCTGGCCAGGTTTCATCATCTGCCGGGGCAGGGGTCACAGCACAGGCGCCAGAGCCCTGGTGTGTGGCGACAGGCTGCCGGGCCAAGCCTGGCTTCCTGGCCATCTGCCCTCCCTAGGGGTGGGGGGCTCAAGGCCAGGCCCCATCATTGGCTGGTGCAGAGGGGAGGGCTTCAGCCCACAAGGGGAGGGCCAGGAATCAGGCCTGTTTTCAGGAACTGGCATCGTTGAGACCCCCAGCTTCTCCTCCAATAGCATGAGACACGTCCTTGACCTTAGTCCTCCCACCCCAACCCTACACCTGCACTTGGGCCTCAAAGCAGACATTTACTCCTTCATTCCCCCATCCACCTGACCAACGGACAGGGCACCTAGTATACGGGATGGCAGACTGATATACTGCCACCAACACAACAACTGAAGTTCTGGCCTTGGGGAGCTCTACACTGACCCTAGTCCCTCCCCAGGCCTGAGATAGACAGAGACTGACAGACAAGGCGGGGGCCACATGGGGCCAGTTTATTGCAGTTAAATACCTCTCTCTCTCTATTTTTTTTTTTTTACCATTTTTCCATAAAGAAAATTAAAACACACACGCACGCACACACTCACGCACACACACAATCCCCCAAAGGGGAGCAGGGGTCCAGAAACAAGAAGTGGGGTGGGACATGGCCTTCCTGCTTAGGTCCAGGCCCCGGGTAGCCCCCCACCAAAGCTCCCTCCTTCCCATAAGCACCCTGTCTCAGTACCTCTAGAGACCAAGGAGGCAGCAGGAAATGGCAAGGCCTTTGTCATCCTCCCTCTTGCTCCCTGGTGAGGCCACCAAGGGTGCTGGGGCTTGGGGAGGGCCAGAAAAGGGAGGCAGACAGACAGGTGGGAAAGGGGTTATGTCCAAGTTGAGGAGGGCAGTGGGTAATGTATCCACAGAAATGCATTATTTCATTTCATTTTTGTTAAAAATCTACTATAAAAAAACGCAGCTGGGGGAGGGGCACATGTCCCTCTCTGTGCTAAGGGCTGGGGGTGGGGTGTCACGGTGGAGCAGGCATCACTGCCGGGCACTCTCGCCCACCATCTCCAGGTTGTGCTGCTGCAGCTGGGCTCGAAGCAGGGCATTCTCATTCTTCAGCTCCTCAATCTGTAGGTGCAACAGGACACAAGCGAGTCAGAGGCCAGCTCCTGGGTCCTGCAGTCCTCAGGGTGCCTATACTCACCTGCTGCCTCAGGAGCTCGTTGTCTACCTGCAGCCGCTCGGCCTCCTTGAAGGTCTCCTGCATGCGCTGGTTGGTCTGGCGCAGCTCCCGGATATAGTCGCAGGCCTTTGACAGGATGCCCCCTTTACTCTGGGGTAGGGAGGGAGGTGAGAAAATCAGGCAGAGTGCTGCCCACTGGCCCATCCCAGGACAGCGCCAGCGCTGTGGGTCAGCAGGCTTCCTGGAAGAGGCTTCTGCAGCAATGGAAGGCCAGGTGGCCTCCTAACCAGAGGGCAGGGGACACTTACCGCTCCTGTCTTGCTATTGTCTGCATTACAATCTGGAATGATTTTTGAAAGCTGGACAATCCAGTTGTTGATCTTGTCCCTCCGTCTCCGCTCCACTGCAGGAGAATGGCAGTAATAACCGTTACCCACAGCACTTACTGCCCTTGTCTGACAGGTTGCCACAAAGGACACTGTCAGCTCTGACAACTGAGGCCCAGGACAGGCACCACCCCAGGTCACAGTGCTAGGAAGTACAAAGATAGAACCCTGGCTACCCTGCTTCACAGAAAGACAACACCTAACACCCCAACACCAAGGACCACACACCCTTGGACAGAAATCAAAAGCTGCAGACTACTGGGCATGGGGGCACATCCCTGTAAGCCTCAGGAGGCTGCGAGTTGGAGACCAGCCTGGGCTACAAAGTCAGCTCAATACCAGCCTCAACTGCATACTGAAACTGTCTCAAAAAGATGAGACCAAAAAACTCCGAGATACTGTGATTATTTTTCTTTGGCCCACCTAGCATATTTATGAAAATCTGCATCAGTTAAAAATTAAGAAATTTCATGTCATAATCATTTGATGTTTTTGTTTTTTTTTTTAACTGCAGCTCTGGCTCATATTCTAAGATAGTTAAGAAGGAGTTAGAGCTCCTTTACACAGGACCCAGCAACACTCTGGCTTCCACAGCCCTGGGATGGGTTCGCCACATCTTCCCAGAAACTCTGGGTCCCCTGATCTCATTTTTCGCATCTGTAAATGAAGTCTGATCATGACTTCTGTGGGGTCCAGGCAGCAAGTGCCAGCTCTGCAGGACTGGCACTGTGGCTCTCAGAGACCTGGTCCCCCAGGCTTTGGCTACTGGTACAACGTGGCCCCAAGCCTTGAAGGCCAAGGATGGCAAACTGATGCAGAAGTTCATCTGAGAAGTCCTCATTTGGGATTTTGTAAAATTCCATACTCCCCTACAGTCACATGTACCCTCCCTCAGGGCCATATTTCATTCTTTTTTTTTTGCAGAACCGGGGATTGAACTCAGGCCCTTGTGCTTGCCAGGGAAGCACTTATTCCACTGAGCCATCTCCCCAGCCCGGGCTCATATTTCAGCAGCACACATATGAGTCAAAGACCCCAGCCCAGAGGTGCAGCTGCTCAACCATTCAGCAACTCCTGAATTCAGGACTACAGAGTGGGGCACAGAAGGCCTTGGCACTCTCTTCATCACACCTCTGCCTTCTTCCCAGGAAGGTTAAGAGGGGGTGTGCAGTGTTTGGGAAAGGGATGGGGCCTACAGCTAGGTGAGATACAGAAAACAGGGCAAGGGAGCACTTCATGAAGGGTGGGTAGGGAGCCTAGGGGAGGGCATGCTTCTCCTGAGCTCAGGGTGCCCCCGCCCTGCCCTGCAGGACTGCTCCAGGCCAACAAGCAGGCACAGCCCACCTCTCCTCTTGGTCCTGACTACTGCAGACCAGCCCTCACCATCTCCAAGTGCCCCCCACTTGGACCGAGTGACCCACCCTTCCTATGCTCTGACCACTGTTCATGACTCCCAGGCCCTCCTCTCACCCTCTTCTCAGCAGCGTGCACCATTCCAAGTGAGACTGTGGGGGACAGGATACATCTTCACTGGCTCAGGAGAGGGCTAGGGGCCCTACTAAAGTTATAGCAGCAATCTGCCACCAGGAAAAGCCATCTCTGATGGGAACACCATGGGCAAATGCATCAACAAAGCTAAGTCTCCAGCCCAGGGCTGCTACCACCACGCTCCCCTGCAGTGTGCTACAGCCATCCCCCAAGTCTCAATGACACCCTATTTCCTGCAGCTCAATGACACTGAGCTGCAGCCCCAGCTCACAGGTCCTGTTCCTTTCAAGCCATTTACACTTCTGAACAACCTAACCTCCCACCCTGCACAAGCAGGGCGGCACCAACCCCACCGTCATGCTGGTGTCACAGCACTAGCATGGCGTGACAATGAACAGGTGCTACCAACCCTACTGTGTACAAAGTGCTGGGGAAGGAAGAAGGGTGGGAAGCAATGCTTTCTGCACAGCCTGGGGGTGCAATGAATCCTGAGAAAAAGGTGGATTTAATAACCAAAAGAAAAAAAAAAGGAGGCACTTCAGGCAGCTGCCCAGCAAGATCCCAGAAGTGGTGACATGAAAACATGCTGGGGCGTGGTGGGAAGGGGTGGCAGGAACAGGCCTGTGCGCCATGCCTGCTCTGCCTGTGCAGTTGGCCCTCATCTCCTCCTCCAGGTCTAGTTCCTGGTGTTCAAGGCTGCATTAAGCAGGCTGTGCCATGCCAGGGCTGTGCCTTGGGACGACCACGGTGGCACATTTGAAATGCAAGGTCAGGTCCGCTCCAAGGACGCACTTCAGTTACACCGCACAACCCTAAACACGCAATTCAGAGCAAAGTCCCAGGACTGAAGGCAGATAAAGGCAAATCCACAAACACGTAGAACAAGCGAACAAGAATTCAGGATGGAAAACACAGGTATACTCAACACTATAGCCTTTGTGATCCCGAGGGGATCCCTACCCTGACATCCCTGTCATAAATGTCACTCCACAGGAGTCGGGCCACAGTCCAATTCTGAGGGCTCAACACATTTGAAGGAACTGAAACCTGGTATAGTATGTTTCCTGACCACAAAAGACTGTCAGTTATCAAAAAGATATGCAGAAAAACCACAAATATTTAGGAATTAAGCACCAGTACTAAATAGTCCCAGGGTCAAACACAAAATCACAAGAAAAAAAGAAATCACAAGAAAAATTAGAAAATAGCTGGAAGTGAACAAAGATGAAAACACAATGGGTATAAATGGGATGCAGCAAAAGAGGCAATTCTTCCAACTACAGACTCACATTAGGGAAAAAGGTCTAAAATTATAAGACATAAAGAAGGGGGGGCAAAGATTAAAACTCAGCACATTAAAACACAAGCCAGTAGGAGGAATGAATTAGTAACATTAATAGTGAAAACCAATGACACAGAAAAATCAATTCAGTCTGGCCTTTAAAAGTCAAATTTCACATAAAGATGTGAATCTCTGCCAACACTGGGCCTAAATTCTGTCAGAGTAGCAATGGACTGACTTGCACGCCCCAGTCCAACAGCCCGCACAGCTGTAACCAAGTGACACTTCACTCCTCCAGCTCCCCTGCCCCAGAGCATCCTCCCAGAGGGGCCCCTACAGAAGCCTGAAGTGGAGAAACAGAGAGGCTGGCAGGCAACCCACTTCAGTACAGACCCTTGAGGGGTGCAGACATGGGGTGAGAAGAGGACAGAGTGGAACACTGGCCTTTGCTCCTGTCATGGTAACTGTCACAGGGCTGGCTTTTGTGGCTCTGGAGAGGGAAAGGAAACAGCAGGTTCTGTATTGCAAGGATGGCCAGAGACAACTAATGCACTCTAAATTGGGGGCCAGAAGCCAAGAGAGAAAGATGGCATAGACACAACTTCTGGGGTATCATCAGGTCCTAGATGGTGGGCAATGCCCCGGGAGGACAGAGTGGCAGCTCTCAACTTCCTGTGAGAAAGATTTCTGAAGAAAAGAAAGGATACCTAAAACTGAGGACAGAGTTTTGGGGATATCCATCAACCAATTTCTAAGGGCCACTCCTGGGTACTATGGACCATACCCCCAGGATAGATGGAAAAAGAGGCCAGACCTTAACAACTCCAGCAGCCAGTCATCCTTATCCTGCAAAGAGGAAATCTTGGAAGCACAGATTCTTAGGCTCGGAGTGAGCCTCTAGGGAGAGCCCTAGAGACTGATGGTTAATGAGCTTCCCAGGAAAAGCGGGGGGCCTTGCTCTGAGGTGCAAGTAGGGAAGCAGAAGCAAAGGCAGGAAGAAAATCAGAAAGGGTAGACCAAAAGGGAACAGTCCCGAAAGGTAGGGAAGATTCAGGGCCAGACGCTTGGGCCTCAGACAGGAAAGGGTGCCAGTAGATTTGGCAATGAGGGCATCACAGGAGATCTTCAATAGAGCCAATCTGGTAGGGCCAGTCAGTCAAGGGGACTGGGCAGACGGCAAGTCACATGTTCTGCAGCTGGAGGGAAGGGTTACGGAGAGGCTGAGAACTGCCCAGGACGGCCTGGAGGTGGGTAGACTCAGGTAGAGTCAGGGCACAAGGGGTGGGAAGCTAGCTGGCTTACAGTATGCCACACGCTGTCATCCCTCAACTTGCAACATGCTCACCAGGCGCCTTGGGGTGGTCAGTGTCATTTTGAACAGGACAGGTACAGAGATTTAAACCACATAGAGGCTGTGTGGCCAGAAGTGGTGGAGCTGTGGCTGCCTTGGTAGCTAAGCTCCAACTCACTCTTTCTTTTCAAAGCACTCTGACCTCAGCATGAGCCTGTCTTCAGCTGCTCTCCCTGCGCTCATCTTTTTCATACCCTGCTGTCTAAGGGCAGACACCTGTGCTTACCTCCCACTTTCTTGGCCTCTGGCTTCCCTTCCCTCCCTGGCAGGACTTCTCACAAGATGCCCTGTGATCTGGGAACCCCTACCTCAGCTCCGCCACTTTTTCAAACGCTCACAAGAGGGCCAGGGTGTTTACGTACACACATTCCTCCCATCACCCGGGACTCTTCCCGAGGTCCCACAGTGACTCATTCCCTAGTGTTCTAGGGCCCTTGCCCAAATGTTAGCCCTTGAGAGGCCTTCAGAGCACACAGAATCCTGTCCATTTCCCCACCCAGTTTATCTCTCTTCAGGAGCCCTATCACGCTGCATAATGTCACACTACACATAGCTTCTTTCTCCCACCACAGGAACATTATGACAGCCAAGACCACATCTGTCCTATCATCCAAGCACCCAAGGGCCCCAGAGGGGCCAGCCCAGGAACATGCCTGTTGGCCAGAGGTCTGATGCCAGCAAGCTCCTTAGTGCAGAACCACACAGGACTATAGCCCCTAACCCACATTAAACTACCAGAGGCAAGGCCTCAGCCTCGCACTCCACGCCTTTCCTGACGCTCCTGGGTCCCTCCCAAGGCAACCATAGGGACTCTGCCACACCAAGCCAGCACCCAGGAAGCAACCTGCCCCTCCACTCCATGCTCCCTCTGCCAGGTGGGCACAGGCTTGCAGAGGAGGCCTTGCCTGTCCACCCTGTGGCTGCTGACCTGGCACAGGATCCACACTGCCCAGCATGGGACCCAGGGTCAGTAAACATTTGCCAAACGTTAGTCATTTGGGTGTCACTGGAGGATGCTATGTCCACCAACTGAGGCAGCCAACTGAGGTGGAAATCAGAACACTGAAGGACAAGCAATTTCAGGGTGTGATATGAAGTTTCTGGGAAGGGCGGTTGCTCGGGCCTTGGCTGGATGAAGGGCACAGCCTCCTGTGGCTTCCTCTCTCAGGACCCAAGGTGCCACTGGATGGACGGCAGGTGGCGTGGGAGAGGCAAGGACACAACAGCTGCCACGGAAGGTTAGCAAGGGGTAGGCAAGTCAACCCAATTTTTTAAAAAAGAGCAGGAAATTCATGCATGAACATTAAAGTGACTAGCTAGGTGTTGGCTACTACTTCAAAAGCATGAGCCAGGCATGGCCAAACACAAGGCCAACTTCACTTTATGTTCTCTTCCTCTGCTCTGGACACCACTCTCCCCTGTTTCAGCTTTTCTAACATTCAACAGACACAGCCCGAGCACTTGGGACCCATCTGGTAATGGTCCAGGGCTGCTTCCCTGTCTTTGACCACAGATGTCAGGCCTGGCTGGAGCTGAGAAACTGTGGCCTGGGATGGCCCTGCCTACCCCTTGACCTTACCTTCATTGTGCTGAGCTCTCCGTCTCTCATCTCGAGGTGTTCTGGTTCCGTCAATTTTTCTAGAAGGGAAAGAAAAAGTAGGCAATATGTTATCTCAGACGCATATGCACAAACACTTACTAAACAAATCTGATACTTATCTTTGCAAGGCAAATCCTTGCACAAAAATGGAAGAAACAGTACTGGCTAAGCAGAGCAGGCTAACAAACATCCCGTGCCTGCTGTATGCCAACTTGCCCAGCTCCTAGGCCAAAACACCCTTCCTTCCTTCAGCCCCAACAACAGATCCTCCCAGTGTCCCCTGCTCCTAGGGCCAACGCTTGCACCTACGGAGAGTAGGGGTGTGTCCGGGGTGCAATTGTCCGTTGTGTTCCTGTCTGAAGCACGTCCTGAGGTGTCATCATGACATAGAACTGGCCTGCAGTGACAGTGTTGGTTAATGGCAAGACAAGGGCAGAGTTGAAAACAGTTGGGGGCTTCCCTGCCTACCAGGCCCATTGCCTCCTCTGCCTTCCATCCCAGCCCTTCTTTTTCTTACCTCCAGCCTGCAAGCTCTGGTCTGTAGTCTGTACAGACACAGCCGTGGTATCTCCCACACTAGATGCTGGGAAGTAGGCAAACCGTGCCTCACCACTGACAGCTTCAGCAGCCGGGCTGCCACCATTGCTGAAGGGGTTTTGGATTACAGCCTGCAGAACAAGAGGGCAGAGACTACCCTCAGCCATCCCCCATCCATCCTCCTAGTTGCTGTGGTAGGTGGATTGTACGTGCTCTATAGAAAGGGGGAACCCATCTGTCCTGTGACTCAGATAGTCCTGAAGATGCACAGGTAGTTAGCCATCACTTGCTGGCAGTTTATTTTACTCTCAGAGGCTCCCCCACCCCCCAGACGCAACTCTTTTGTTTCTTTTTTAAGGTTTTTGAAACAAGGTCTTATTATGTAGTCAAAGCTGACTTCTAACTACACACTGGCCTCAGCGCTATAGGTGTGTGGGCCATCACACCTGGTTCATCATCCCCAGCTTACATTAAAAAAAAAAAAAAAAAAGCCAGCACAACATACAAGAATTGACTGTGTACAACAGGGGTCTGACCCTGCAAGCCTCATAACCTGAAGGCAGCATCTGACATCTGCCTCCCCCCCCCCCCCCACACACACATGCTGGGCACCTACCAGCGGGAAGGGTGCGGCGGGACCTGGGGGCACAGAGGCAGCGGCGGGGCCGGGGCGCTGGGCTGCCCCGTCCACACCCACCTGGGTCACGGCCTGCTGCCCCCCCGCGAAGGCAGCTGTGGACACGACGCTGACGGCGCCAGCTGTGTCGCCCTGGCCATCCAGCTGACCATCAGTCACCTGGACTACGCGGTATGTCACCTGCAGGGGGCGGCAGAGGGACGAGAGCGGCGCTGGTGCTGAGGCCAGGTCTGAGCCTTCCCCAGCACGCCCGCCCGCCCGCCCAGGCTCAGCCCTCGGCCGCCCGCCGGGCGCCGGGCCCGCGCCTCACCTGTCCTCCATTATTCTCTGTGCGGAACTGGTACTGGATGTTATGGTCGCCGAACGCCGCCTGCTGGACACTGGCGATGGCCACCGCCGTCTGCTCCTCCGCCCCGGGGCCGTCTCCGCCTGCGGTCGGAGGAGGGTCGCGAGGGTCAGCGCTGCCGGGTCCGTGCGCAGCCCCTCCGCAGGCGCAGTCCCAGTCCCGGTCCCGCTGCACCGCAAACACTCACCTTCCTGCAGCTCGACGCCCTCCTCTGCCTCGGGTCCCTTGTCGTGGCTGTGCGGGCACAGGAAGGAAAGAGGTCAGGCCGAGGTTGGGGCTGCCCGTGCCTCCGCCCCGGCGCACGGCCCCCACCCAGACCGCGCAGCCCGGTCTAGGACGAACGCCCGCAGACCGGGGTCAGGGGCGTCAGGCGGCGGGCGCCCCCTCCCTCGCGGCCTCCATTTTGAGCTGGGCCCAGCGGCCCTCAGGATCATGGCGGCCCGGCCGACGGGCCGAAGGGCCGGGACCCGGGGGCACCAGGACACCGGCCGGCCAGGAGCCCTTACCTGGCGGCGGCTGCAGCGGTGGCCGAGGCAGCGGGATCCAGACCCGGGTCCAGCATGTCCATGGGGGAGG
>PVKA01008670.1:0-26759 GCA_004027165.1 Ctenomys sociabilis
TCACCTTGTTCTTTGTGATGGTTTCCTTACGTATACCATGGGCTTCTCAGAATTGCATACTGAAATATGTGTATGGGCAACTTACTGCATATTGATTGTACCTTAATAAAACTGCATTCGATGAAATGACGTGGGGACTCATTAGTTTAAAATAACGCAGAAAATATCGTGCAAGCCTGCTGGGAAGAATGGTGTCATAAAAACAGGCTTTCCACTGTTGTGTGCCATCTTGTGCTCTCCCTCTGTTCTCGTCCTTAATTGAAAGTGGTAAAGCAAACACATTATGGAAACAAGTCTAATTATTTTCTCTGGACTAGTCTCTAGCAAATTAAGGAAAGGGAGCCGAGAAAGCCATTTCAGCCCTGAAATAGCGCCGGGGGATTTCTCCTTCTCAGAGGATCTCAGCACACGGTAAGCCCAGCTCTCTCGCCTCATCCATCCATCACGCTCTCTGGGGCCGTCCCCACGATCACAGTGGCAGTCGCGCCACAGGGAGGGCGGCCAGGAGGAGGCTCTCTCTCCTCCTGCGATGGCACATCCATTTTCTCTCTCACTTTCCCTCCTGCCTTTAATTAAACGTCACAGCCCAAAGAGGCTCCCAAACAAATGCTGCGTGCGCGCCGCTGCTGACATCTAGCATGATGCCCAGGTCAGGATGTGTCTTCATCCCCGCAGGCCTTGGCAATCCCGCAGCTCACTCTTTCCCATCTCCACCATGCAGACAAGCTCTGAGCACACAGTGCTTCTCCTGCTGCCCTATGAGGACGCTTCCGGGCTTTCTAGACCCCACATCTCAAAGGTCTCTTCCACATCCAGAGGCATCTCCATCCAGACTGGGTGACGCAGTCTACCCACGAAGGCCAGCAGCATGCATGCTTTCCCTTCAGATTCCTTTTAATCTGCTTGGCTCTGGTGTTTGTTTGGCTGGAGCAGCGCAGCCCAGCATTTACCTGGGTTGGAAGGGTTTGGGCGTTAAACATTCCCTGGAAGATACTCCACAAATGCACAACAAGAGCCGGTGCCCTGGCTCCCTGCTCTGCGGTGCTCTGGCCCCAAGGGCCCTATTTTGTCCTTGGGCCTCCAGCTTGTGCACATCCTCCCCCTCTCTGCCTCCTGCATGCTTTCCAGTTCTCAGGGTCTGCTCCTGGAGAACCCTGTTGAAGTCTCTGCGAAACTGTGTCCTTCATGCGTTCCTAATTATCATCCTCTGCTCTTCTCAGTGCCCCGTCCATACAGCTGGGTCCCCAGCTGGACCTCCTACTATGACCATAGCTTCTGTTCCCCAATCCCATCCAGAGAGTGTCTGTCACCAAGAACACATCTGTGTCCAAGACAGCTATAGGAACAGGGCATGGTGGTACTCACCTCTTATATGACAGAGAGAGAGAGAGAGAGAGAGAGAGAGAGAGAGAGAGAGAGAGAGAGAGAGAGAGAGAGAGAGAGAGATTCTCCAGAGGGGACCTGGGAAGCAGCCACAGGGCATCCTTGAAAAAATGGCAGTGCCAGTGAGCACTGCTTTGTCTGCACTATCTTCTTTCCAGGCTTGGCTCCTGGCTTCTGGGGAGGAGACAAGGTGAGAGAACAGAGTGAGAAATGCTCCCCTCTTCCTCACTGAAAGGCTTTTTAGCTTTTCTGCAGCTTGAAGTGAGGCCTTAGTCCCAGACGGTGGGCTCTAAATGTGTTCAGCTCACAGCCCCGCATCCCATTAGGGTGAGCAGAAGCAGTGCCCAGGCTCTGATCTCTGGAAGCCAGGGGCTGTCACTAACATTTGCACATGTGGTGAAAGCTGCAGACGCTGGGCTGGCAGAAAGGATGCTGGATTTCAGGGTGAGCTCCACTAAACCACATTCTTAGTTGAGGGGGAGAGTGGGTGGAAGAAAGGGGAGAGATGTGACACCCAGCGGGAGCTCAACTTGCCATTACCTTGAGACCAAGGGCCGAGGAATGTGTGTGTGCTCTGGAGCTGCAGCTGACTTTTGGAGCCTGCAATCAGAAAGGAACTGAATGCTGTCAACAACAGGGTAAGCCATCATGAATGGTCCTTTTTTTTTTGTCTTTTTGAGACAGGGTCTCACTATGCAGTTCAGGCTCAGGCTGGTCTTGAACTCATAACAATCCTCCTGCCTCAGCCTCCCGAGTGCTGGGATTACAGTCATGCGCCACCACGCCCGGCATGAATGGTCCTTTTGAGTGACAGGAAGGAGACACAGCCCTGGTGACAGCTTTATTCTACCTGAGAGAGCCCATATTGGAATTGTGCCTTTAAGATTGTGAAGGTGTGCTCTGTAACCCACTCTGTTCACAGTTCTTTGCTACAGAAGGGCCACAACATGAGTGTGATCACCGCTGAGAGCTCCTTGGAAATGCTCAGAGCCTTCAGAAGAGAAAGACAGCCTTGGGTGAGTCTCCCCACCTCCCAACCCACTGGGCAGCAGGCCTTCAACACTTTGGAATTTTCTTCTGCTTATCTGAGAAGCAAGGCAGAGCTGAGGCACAGGATCCGCAGCTGTGGGATTCACCCTCCCGCTGGCCTCTCAGGGACCAACTGCATCTTACACGTGCAGCACTCCCTTTCTCCTTTGATTAAGATTGGCTACAGAGGGCCAGGGAGATGGTTCAGTAGAATAAGCACTTCCCTGGCAAGCACAAGGGCCTGAGTTCAGTCCCTGGTTACACACACACACACACACACACACACACACACACACACACACACACACACACACGTTTACAAGGTTCTGCTTGGGCAAGGACTTTGACAAGTTCCAATCATTTCAAGCACTGTTGATATTGTACTCTGCCATTAAATCTACCTCTTTTGGAGAGAAATACCTTCTGGGACCAGGGGACCTCAGCTAATACCTCATCCTGGGTTACTTCTCCACAATATCAAGTCAGTGGCTCTGAGTATTAAGGAGACCAGAGAGGCCCCACTCACCAGCAGGACTGTGGTCACTTGTGATGGGTTTGGGAGTGCACATGACTCTCAGAACTGAATCAAGAAGTGAAGAACACTTCTGCTCCATGACCAAGCACGAAGATACCTGAGGCTGATCCAGGGCTGGACAGAGCACAGGCATCTGAGGAGCACCACGAGGCAGGGCAGGTCTCGCTTGAGATCTCTCACAACTTCATTTGTACACACTATGGTATTCCTCAGAAACAGAAGAATATATTTCTTCTAATTTAGAGTATTCTGAAAAAGCTTATCCAAAAATATATGTTTTCATTATTTCAAGTGAAAAGGCCATATTTTATTTTATTTTTGGTGGAACTGGGGATTGAACTCAGGCCCCTGAGCTTGCCAGGGAAGCACTTATTCTAAAATGCAGAAGGCCATATTTTAAAATGCTTTTTGTGTTTTCAAGGATGGTCATTTTGTTTTAAACAGGAAGCTTTTAGTTCTCACTATTGTTTAAATTCTCTCTCTCTGTTTCTCTGTGTCTCTGACTCTGTCTCTCTCTGTGTCTTTGTCTCTCTCTGCTTCTCTGTGTCTGTCTGTCTCTCTGTCTCCGTCTCCGTCTCCATCTCTCTCTCTCTCTCCTTCCTTTCCTCCCTCCCCCCTTCATGTACTTTTTAGTTCAGGGACTACAGGATCTTACTGCACATATCAGACTCGTAGTGATCCTCCTGTTTTCAGCCGCCCAAGCTATGGTATTACAGGCGCGCACCACCACACCCAGTCTTCTCTTTCTTTCTGTATTTGTGTTTTTCTTAATTATTTAAACACGCAGCAGGAAGAGCTGTGCATCTTCTGCCCTAATGGTGAATATGTCAGTGTCTTCCAGTCTTCTGACAAATGCATTTTTAATATTTTTACAGTTTTAGAATGCATTTAGAAATTTTTATTAGTACATTTTCACAGAACATAATGCTTATGTAGTTTGTGTAGGTCCTTGTGTGTGGGCCTTTGTGTGTGTGTGTGTGTGTGTGTATGTGTGTGTGTGTGTGTGTGTGGCTGGCTGGCTCAGCTTGCCCTGGAGCACCGGCCTGGAGTGGCATGTGGTGCTGAGGATCAAACCATGGTCCTTCTGCTTTGCGTAAGCTTGGCTAACAGGAGCTTTAGACTGCTGAGCTATCTCGCCGGCCTCAGTCTTCCTGTCTCTTGATTCCTTCCTATCTGAGAAAAATCTACCTTTCTGCTCCCCATTATCCATCTTTTATTTAGCTTTTTTATTAGTGTATGATTTAGGTTTCTTATATAAGAGAGACCATGTGATATTTAAGCTTGTGTGTCTGATTTATTTCACTTAGTATTTTATTAGCATCATAGAAACGAAGAGTCTGGTATTCCTTTTGTAGATAAAAACTTCCAGCAACTTTTAATCACTTATTTTACCACTTATAGTCTCCCCCAACCCCAGACAACTGTGTAGCTTGGTATTAATACATGTACACCAACTCTTCTTTGCTTAGCATTCCCATAATATTTCATGTCACCTATTTTAGGTGTTTATAATGCCATTTGCTCTGTATTTTAACAGATACAGATTATGTTTGCTTTGTGCTTTTATGAAATTTACATTGTGTGATTAAAAATATATCTGAATTTAATTTTATCTTATATTTTGTTATATAAGAAAAATACTTTTCACATGTTTCTTATTTTATTTTGCCTTTTTAAGTTTTTATGGGATCGCATATCTGTTTCTCTAGTTCACTTGTTCCTTGCCAGGTTGGGAAATTATATATCCTATTTATATACCCTATTTTTGTTACTCCAGTGGCTGCCCTAGTGATTTTCATTTGTATTTTTTTTTTTTTTTTGTGGAACTGGGGATTGAATTCAGGCCCTTGCTCTTTCCAGGCAAGAGCTTATTCTACGGAGCCATCTCCCAGGCCCCTTCACCCTGTATTTTTAAAGTTTCTCTTGAAGTATAATTTACATATGAGAATGCACGCATCATGAGTGCACAGGTTATGTGACTTTTGCAAATCAAGCCCCTCTCGCAGGCAGCATCAGGATGAAATACAGAAGCCCTTTTCCAGAGGTCCCCCGGGTACCCTAGGATATGGCCCGTTGTCCTACGTAAGTCTGTCAAGGTCTAACACTCAGCATAATTTTCAAGTTTCTCTCACACGAAAAGAGATTTTACTATAGGATGTTTTACATCCAAACCCCCTCCTGGTATGTATATGATTGTCTTGGGTTTTAGCTCAACTTTATGTTTTACACCGATGCATTTACTATGATACGCTGTTTGTTTCTTACTATTTCTTCTTGCTTCTTAGATTTATCAGCCTTCAATTCTTCTCTCTCTGAAGGTTCTGTATTCACAATAGATCGGCAAAAGTAATCTCCACTTCGTGTGTCTGAAAATGTTTTTACTTAAGCCACATTTAGCTTTGCTGGCTGCACAATTGAGTATGACAGTTATGTTTCTCTTAGTGCTTTTAGAATTTTATTTCACAGTCCAGTTCCTCCCATTATCGTTGATACAGCTTCTTTCTTGCTAATTGCTATATATTTGTCTTTTTTACTCGTCATTTCTAACATTTTTAAAAAAAGAAGTATAGAATTGTGTAGTTTTACTAGGATCTAGTGTATGAGGTCCTTTTGTTCTGTCCTACTTTTGTTTTTGCGTCTGAGGATTAGTGCAGTCCCTTCAGCAGTGCTGGGAATTTTCCATCACTATCACTTGAGCGGTTGCTTCTGACTGCGTTTTGATTTTCCTTCTGGAACCTTGATCATACAGGCTGGGCCCTTTGACTCTGCTGTTCCGCTCTCTCCCGGGCAGTACTGTTCTGCCCGGCCTTTGGTGTTCTTATTCAGATCTGTTTTCCCAACTGTCAACTGTTACCTCAGATGTGTCTAATCTGCTGTTTTCAGTGTCTCCTGAATTTCTAACATTAATTATTACAGTTTCTTTAGAAGTTCCATTGGTTCTTTGAAACAAAACTTGGCCTACTTTGAGTATCTTGTATTCCTTTGTCATAGTTTTAATTCTCTTATCTCTGTCCATTTATTAAACCTAATCATTTCATATTGTGTGTGTGTGTGTATGTGTGTGCTCATTTTAATGTCTTTAGTTGTGATCAGCCTGGTTAGCTTATGCTTTCTCAGATGGTCACTCACAGTGTCGTGAAATTTCCAAAAAACTGGAAAAAAACAAAAAACCAAGAGGGATTTTCAGGAGAATTTTAATCTCCTGGCCACTGGAAATGCTAAAATCCAGGCTGATCCCTGAACCAGGGAGTGGTCCCTTTTTATACAATTTGTGCCATTAAACAGGTAAAGATACAGAAGTGAAAATAAAAGACCGGCGTCTTAGCAGCTAACCCTACCTTACCCTTGAAAAGAAGACCCAGCTGTGCATCACAAGATGTCAGGATGTTTTTAGCTTTCTAGGTGATGGTACCCAATATTGCCCCTCTAAGAGAGGAGATTCCCGGGAGAGAACTGCTCAGAGTGTCTCCCCTGTAAGTGAGAAGGATAGGATCAGGGCGAGAAAGCATACAAGTCTGCATGCCTGAGGGAGGGGTTGCCTGAGGAGGAGTTGCTTGTCTGAGCTGGCAAGGCTTTATTTTTTATTTAAAAGGAAAAAAGTAGCAGCAAAACATTTTCAAAACAGGCTAAATGGAGAGTAGCAATAATGAGTGCATTGCATATTTCATGGTAGTTACTCAGAGTACAAGATACAAGCATGAAATATTGCCCAAACAATATTAGCACAAACCTAGTGCAAACCTTTCTTTTCAATGGACTAAGAGAAACTAGCTGTCTATATATAGATCCTTTTCCTTTCTTCCGTTCTACATTCCCATCACAGTCTCTCTTTTCTTTTCAACAGTTTCTTCCCCAGTCCCAATGTCTATGGCACAGTTTTGATCATGTTCTGACACTAGGAAGGTAATACAATGTTTACACATGTGGATCTGATTTACTTTACTTACAGTGTGGTCTTGAGTTGCATCCATTCACCTACAAAACCCTCACATCTACCCTTCTTTATGGCTGAGTAGTGCTCCCTAGGAAGACTTTGCAGAAGGAGAGAAAGGCTAAGCTTCTCTCCAAGTTCTGCTTTTACTTCATTTCCCATGTGTTTGAGGGTTTGGTCATGCACTGTTTAACAACATTGTGATCAACAGTGAACCACTTACGTGATTATCAGAGAGGAGCTGGAAAATTCCTGTTGACCTTGGGACACCACAGCTATCACGGTGCTGAAGCAGGTGCATTATTCACATGTGATGATACAGGTGTGAACAAACACAATGCACACCAGTTGTGGAAAAGTACAGGATACATAATTATTAGTGGTGTCAAGAACTTGATAATGATACCAAATAACTATGCCTCTGGTTGATTATATACTGTGCTATACATTTTATTTTATTTTTTATGTACTTAGTAAGGGTCTACATGGTCTCATTACACAGACTGGACTCATAGTGATCCTCCTGTGTTTTCAGTCTCAAAAAGCACTGGGATTACAGGTGCCTGCCACCATGCCCAGTCTTAATTGCCCCATGCTCAGTCTCAATACCCTGGTCTCTGCACTCTGTCTGAGCAGGCACTCTAGTCTGCTAACCTATCTGGCTGGCCGTACATTTTATTTTAGAATTTACTCCTGGTACTTGTTGGATAAACAGGGTCCTGCTGGAGGCAACCCATGACATCTGATGTTTATTGTCTTGATTGCACTAAAAGTTTGTGTCAAGCAATTGGCTTTTACTGTCCAGGACTGTGTAAGCGCACTGTTCTCCCAGGAACACTTTTCTCAGAACATGGCCCACCCCAAGTGCCACCTGAGTGTATCTGAGTGGGAGCTCACATTGCTCAGATATTTCTCTCTGGGCATGCTTGGGAGTTTTAGCTCCAGGTAGCCTTTCGAAATGGAGATGTCTGGGTTTCTGCCAGCTGTGTGTCGTACCGGCAAGTCACGACACTGCTACTCATGGTCAAGACCTGGTGGCTGTTATAGAATGCTAACGAAGATTACTTAAATTTTTTACTATTGGTATTAAGGTTTCTGCTATTGCCAAATTTGTGATATGAGACATGAGTGGGCCACCCGCCTTGGAAGGGCTTCAGTTTTTTCCTTTTGTGTAGCAGAGAGTTTTGTCTTTTATCCATCACAGACTGATGCTACATCTCTCTTTGAGACCTCCAATTAAGGCATCTCCCATTCCCTCTAGCATATCTCACTGAAATTCAAGACTTAGAGCATCTGAGATCAGAAACACGCAGAGAAAATTTGAGTGACAGTATTCCTTCTTGCTGTTTTAGACTCTTTCTTTAGTTTATTCTTCAAAGAGCTTATTTTTCACAAGCTGCATTGCCCATGAATTTTTAATATTTTCATTTTTGAATCAAGGATGGGATGATGCATGCATTATTTAGTAGGATTTCTCCTGATATTTTATTATGTGATATTACTGAAAAATGAAACTCTTTTCCCATTCATCTCTGCTGCATTTGTGGCCGTGTGTTTGAGCAGCAGGACCTCACTTTGAGCAGCTGGTGTGTCATTAGCTGGGGACTCTGACACTGCGTAGAATGTGCCTAACTTGTTACAGATGCTGGATGAGAAAGCCAATTTTTCAGGGACCAATTCAGACCCTGTCAGTGCTGGAAGCTTACTTCAAGAAATACTGACCCTAGTATTTTTTCTTTTTCCTGCCCTGTGCACAAGCAAAAAATATCTTTTAGGTAGAGAATTTCTGGTATTTGCTGTCACTACACAGAGGTGGACTCTGAGGAGTTATGGAAGGGAGCCTGATCGGACATGCCACAAGATGGTAGGTGGCACACAAAGATCAATGCAAATCTTTATCTTGGAGAACTTGGGCTTTGAGTTTCTTGCTCTCCTTAATTCGTGGAAAAAAGTAAAAAAAACAGAATAGATTTCAGTATCACTCCTAGCTGAGCCATCTAATGATATGAGCCCTTCTTTCCACACTTTTAGTGCAATGCAGCAATGTACAGGAAGCATCAAGTTCTGCGTTACAAGCAAGTTGCTCTAAAGGGAGGGATAAACCAGCCTAACTAGAGTTGCACAACATCAGGCCTGGGTGCTGACCCATGGGCCAGTGCTGTGCAGAACAGAGCTGACAGTAATTGGCTGCAGACATTTGGATGCTTTTTGTTTAACAAGAGATGTATTGCTTTACCCTTTAAAGGTTGGAGCTTGCTTGGAGGACGTATGTGTGCAGCTATGCAGGGCACATGGGAAAATGCTTTTATCATCTGCAGGAATCCAGGCTGCCTGGTGGCAGGGACTCAGCAATGCTGTGGGAGAAGCTCTCTGCCCAGCCCTGGATGCCCATCAACAGACAGCAACTGAGGGTGTCGTGACAGCAATCACCCCACTATTCTCAACTTCATTATTTGATTGCTGTGCTGTGAGCTAACTTAGGGGTCAACAGGTTTGTTTATAAGAAGTCAAGAATAAGTGCTGGCCAGAAAGATCAGAAGGATTTCCCAGCCTCAAACACTGTTGAATACGCCCAGTCTTTTGGATGAGAAAAGTAGCCATCTATTGGGAGAGGGAAACAGGAAAAAGAAATCAGAAAAAGGCAGATGCCTGTATAAATAGCAAAAGTAACATGACAAGTGCAGCTTGTTTGCCATTAATCAGTGGGGATTTGCCAAAACTTCGACTCAAGTTGTTACTTGAGTATTGTTGAGTCCTTTAACTCAATTTTCATCTCATGTAACAATACTCCGTGTATCATTGTGGTTTTTGCTTTCCCCATTTGGATTAATTCTTGGAACTTGCCTCATAGCCACGTACACATACACACAGACACACACACACACACACACACACACACACACACACACGCATGCAACATGCACAGCCACATGCTTTAGTTATGTGGTTGTTCCTTCCATGTATTCTATGGGCTAATCACCAATTACCAATTTACAGATGTTTGGGATACTTCCAATCTTTCTTGATTAGAAATTATGATAGATGTAATCATTAACTTCAAGGGCCTATTATTTTGCACATAGGAAAAGAAGCAGAAATGACATTTCCTAGAATCACAGAGATACTGTAGATTTGTCATTTTAACCAAACTTGTCAAATTTCTCTCTTCCCTCGGCAGAGAGTGCTGGCTTCCCCCGTGCTGTGTGCTGCCATGCTTTCCAGCTTACTAAAAGAACAACAGTAAAGGTGATTTTAATATGCGTTTCTTTGATCAGACATAGTACTGAGCTACTTTGCTGATGCGGGAGAGCTGGGGGCTTTGACTTATTTTCCTTAGGTGTTGACTATGATAGTCAGCTCTGCTTGGATTCCAGGTCTCCTTAGAATTATATCTGGAATAAATCAAAGATGATGTTTGGGACAAAAGGAGTGCAAGGTGGGCCCAGTCTGAGAGTGAAATTCATGAGGTCTGCAGCTATGAATACTGCAGTGAGGAAAATAAGCTATGCTGACAAGGAAATGCTGCAAATGCACATTTAATAAATAACAGGACACACACATGCAATAAACTACTAGAATGAAAGAGCAGATTAACATATAGCACACAATGTGGTCTCTTTTAAAAATAAGATATATCTGTGGAAAGGTGACAGAAAGAACATGGTTATATGAAAATATAACCATGGTTATTTCTGGATCAAAGGACTACATAATTCCTTAAATTTGTGCTTCTCTCTATTTTTGAACTGTTGTCAGTTATTAACTGCTACTTTGCAGCATTATAATAATATTGTTTTCAAATGTATCTTACCATATTGTCATAATGCTATTAAAAAATACCCCAAAATTGTAAAAAAGAGCACTAGACTGGGAGTCAAGGAACCAAATTTATAAAAAATACCTAAAAGGTTAAGCATTTTTCAAAAACAAAAATGTTGTACACGCAAGGGGGCTGTCCAGTGATGTTCTATACATACGTGCATTGCAGCCATAGTTAAAGCAGATTAAATATCTCCTCAAACATTCTTTCTTTTTTTCTTTTTCTTTTTTTTTTCAGAGCTGGGGATTGAACTCAGGCCCTTGCACTTGCCAGGGAAGCGCTTATTCCACTGAGCCCTCTCCCTGGCCCAAACATTATTTCTTTATAATGAGATCTTTCAAAATCTTTGTTTTAGCTTTTTAAAATATATGATACATAATTGTGGCTATTACTCTGTGCAGCTGCATCCAGAGCTTCTTTCTCTTATCCGGACTAACTCAGTATTCACTGAGGCACACAGGAGTTGTAGTCCTTGTTATGTTGCTAATACGCTCTGAAGCACTGGGCTTGTAATTCAGTTGGGAGGTCTCCGTTTTATCATTGATTTCTTTCCCTGATCATTTTCTTTACCAGGAGATGTTGGCAGCGCATTGTGCTTTGCATTCCTTGTGTGGGGTTGACACACTCAAGTAATACAGAGTGATTCTTTATCATTCCTATTCCCTCCTGTATCTGTTACTTTTATTTGTCGCTGGGACAAAATACCCAACCCCCCAAATGACGGAAGGAAAGGTTTATTTAGCTCACAGTTAGTGGAGGTTTCAGTCCATACTCGGCTGGCTCCCAGGCAGAGTGGCATAGGGCAAAGGGCAGCAGTTCATGGTAGCACACAACAAGACAGAGCAAAGGGAAGAGCAGCAGCTTCCGCTTCTAGGCAGCCTCTCTCCCCTCCTTATACTATAAACCAGCGACCCTGGGCTGGCCTGTAGAACTCACACAATGTCCACGCCTCTTGTGCACAGGATGAGGATACTTATGAACTAGGAATTCTGGCTCTCTGCTGAGTTACTTAATTCAACTTCTAAACTTCTCAAGTTGACACAGTGTATCAACCAGTACACCTCCCCTCCCTCCTTCTCTTGAGTCCCTTTCCATTTGAGAGAGATCTAGCTCTAAGCTTCCTATTATTTGCCTTTTGCTCTTTATTTATACTTTGAGTTTCTCATGTAAGAGAAGCTGTGCAAAATTTTTAGCTGATGTGTCTGATTTATTCCTTTTAACATTATGATGGCAAGGTGTATTTATTTTCCCACAAATAAAAGTTTATATTTTTATGGCAGAGTAATACTCCATTGTTTAAATATCACATTTTCTTTTTTATTTCATGGAAAGTGTATTGGTCAGGGTTTTACCTAGAGGAACAGATACAATCTAAGGAACAGATATTAACACAAGATATACAATGTATAAGAAATTACAAGACTGGCTTACAATAGTCAGCTGCAGAGATGAGAGTGTGCAGAGGGCGTCTGCATGCCCCAGACTGAATAATTCAGCCCCAAGGCCTGAAACTCATTGCTGTGCTCCGTGCAAGTCTTTGCTCATCAGCGAATGGGTCTGCGAGGGAAGACAGAAGAGTCTGCGATGGACGTTGAAGAGTCTGACGCAAGTGAAGGATCCAAGCTGGAGGCCGAAGAGTCTACGCTGCAAGCCAGGAGATGAGGGCCAAGCTGAAGGCGAAGACTGAAGTTCCTCCAATGAAGCCGAACATCCACCACTTCCTCGGCCCCTTTATAGGCTCTCTTCATGCTGAGTCGCTCTGGGGCAGAACCAGTGGTGCTCCAGAGCGGGACCCCCACCAGCCACTGCCGGAACTCAGCCACAGAGTCATCCGGCCAAGTTGGCGCAATGTATCAACCATTACAGAAAGACAAAGTTTTATGACAAAACAATGACAGAATAACCGTAGTATACACACTGTGTTTATTATCCTCGGAGTAGTTAACCACAGTTTAAGGCATCGACACAAAGATTCTCTTTTACAAAGAAGAAACAAACAGATATTATCCTCCGTCCAGTTATTTTTCCAAGAGTTAGACTGATCATAGCACAAAGACCCACTCACATGCATGTTTGTAGCAGCGCAGTCTACAACAGATGGATTCTGGGCACAGTATATCTGTCCATCAGCAGGGAAATTGGTATTTATACGCAGTGCTGCACTACTCTACCATAAAAAAAGAGGAAGTCAAGGCACTTGTAGGTAAATGGGTATAACCTGAGAACATAATGTTAAGTGAAATACGTCGGGCACGTGAAATTTAATATTGCTTGTTTTCTCTTTTTGTGAGAAACTATATATATTATAACTATATATATATATATATTATATAATGCTTTATGTATATATAATATTTTATATATACAAATGAGGAGCAAAATGGAGCCTAGGTAAATAGGAAGTGGGGAGAGGTTCAGATGGTTCCCTAAATGACCTATTTCACTGTTTTTTAAAGTATTTAAATATATCTACCACATTTTTTAAAATCCATTTTTCTGTTGATGGCTGTATAGGCTGTCTCCAGTCCTTAGCTGTTATGAATTCGGCTGTTATAAACGTGGGTATGCGTGTATCAAATTGCAAAATTGGACATGTCTACTTTTAAAAAATTCATATAACTCTAAAATCATGCTTGCGTTTTGAGATGAGATTCCCGGCCACTAGTGCTGAGGAAGTCCTCTTGTAGGTATATGCTTCTGCTTCGAATGGTTGAACTTGGTCAAATCAAGGCAATTCCGTGTGCGCCTGTTGTTTCTTATGTAAGTGCATTGTCTGTGAGCAGTGTTGGTGTGCCACACGCAGCGAAAGTCTTCACACAGAGTAATTATCTTTTCAAGGCTTATTGAGAGAGGTTACCTTGGTAACAAGAAACCAAACCTACCCACTTCATCTTAGGGGTCAGAACAAGGTTCTTGATGTAATCATTATTTCTGTTCTTCAGGTACAAACTGTGAAGAAATCTCAGGGAGGGTATTCAAATATTAGTAATGAGCAGCTTTGCTCTCTCAGACATGCTGCCTGGCATTCTTCTCTCCAACAGGTTTACCCGCATTGTCTGGCTGTGGGATAGTGTTGCAGAGCACAGGAACCATCCGTACTTCTTTAGCACTTTTCTATTCCAGAGATTAGTGCTAGGCACCAGCTATGGAATATTTATTACGTGTCAGATACAGTCTGAATGACTGTAGGTTATCTCTCCAGTTCTTATAGTAACCTGTAGTGTCAACCTTTTGTGGTGTAAAAAGCATCTCCAAACTTGTTAGCTTAAATCTTTTATTTGTCTCATGAGTCTGTGGGTTGGAAGTTTGGCACGGTGTGTCCTGGTCTCAGCTGGGCTTGCTCGTGTGTCTGCCCCCAGCAGCTGGACTGGCTGAGGTCTAGCTGGTCCACAGTGACCTCATCAAGAACAAACCATTTCTAGGTCATTTCTGTTCCTTGTGGCCTCTCCTCATCTTCCTAGACATGGTAATGTAGAGTCCCGTAAGTGGAAAGAGATAGTGCCCCAGTGTGCACTCGCTTTGCTTGCCTTGTGCTTGTCTATTTGTCCTTTGGCCGAAACAGGTCACATAGGCAACTTCCAAGTCAGCACTGGAGGGATCTACACAAGGGCAGGAAGTAACCAATCAATAGTCATGACTGCAACCAAAGAATTACTTTGGAATGTACTTGATTGATAAAGACTGAACTAGAGGCCACAGAATGGAGTCAGTAACCTCAGGTAAGAGTGGAGAAGGAAGCAGAAAGGGGAGCAGAAAGAAGAGCAAAATGGAGCACTTGCTAGGGACCTCATACCCAGGGGATGCCTCTCTCCAGAGGTGACAGCTCTCCAAATTTAGCCCTGTCATTCTGAGGGAAATACTAAGAGCAGGCTCTTCACTTCTCTGAAGTTTCTTTTCTAATGTACATGGTAAATTATTGTATTCCCTTAAGCTCGTTAGCACCATGGACAGCTCTTTCCAAGTAAATAGAAGAGTTCCTTAAGGCTCTGAGGTTTTCTTTTTGACTTCTCCATGTTAATTAAAGCCACTAATCAAACATAACAAATGTTCACTAGAATGGGCCCAATTCTGGGATTCTCAGGCCTGGAAGAAGCAGCAGAGATTAGGTAAACCTGCTGAAGATTTCCAGGATACGAAAGCTTCAAAGTTAGAACTCGAGCTTCCCAGTGCCAGCACATGGAGCAAGGGAAATCCCATTCCTGAGGGCTGCCTCCCCTTCACATAGTCATCGCTGGGAAGCTCTGACAGCTTGCAGAGCTGCACAACACCTGCCTTCCTTTCTCTCTCAAACCAGGAGTAGCCGGTGCTCACTGTGCAGCCACTCCCACTCACTTCCCAGAACTGACAAGGGAAACAGCACTGGGAAGCTGTGGGAGCTGGGATGCAGGCTGGGACTTGTTGCTCTCCCTTTAGACTCTGAGAACATGAGCTCCTGAAGGCCAAGTCTAGAGCTGAACACACCTGTCTGGGGCGACTCAGCCACAAGCTCCCATTTGCATAGGGATGCCCTGATGAATCAGGAAAGAATGTTATCAACAAAACACTGGCAGTCTGCTGCTGAATAGATTTTAACCAACAATCAAGGGATCTTCCTTTCAGGGTTGGGGGAAAACAAAGCCAGCTTGTGTTCAAAGCTCTAAGGTACCCACCAAAGGCAGGATAAATTTAGCCAAGTGGAAATTCACCTCAAATGGAGACTAAATTTTCCCCAGTAGTGAGCCTACTCTGGAAGTGTAAAATCCTCCACCTTCTGCAATAGGAAGCTTTTCATTTCCTACCTTGAGAAGAATTATGGAACTTGTCACAGCTTTGGTGCCTGTGAATGACACAATTACAACCAATAAATGCACCTATGTCTTGGTCAGCTTTGGGTCTGGAGGGGGCCTGGGAGGATCTGTTCTTCCAGCTTGATCATTTTCCAAGAATTCTGCCAACATTCCTGGAGAAAGCAAGGGCCATCTTCATCTCCAGAGACTGGGTGACTTGGAATATTGAGCTGGAAATGATCACCAGGAAATCTTGGACTTAGAAAAAATGTATAAGTCCCACTGAAGTTGCATGGTTGGCTGTTTCACCATTTTTCTGCTTACAAGAATTATCAGAATGGTTGATGAGATAAATGTCAGATTAGCAAGTAATACATGACATACTTAGTGCTCACTCCAGAGATGTGGAAAGTGCCAGGAGGCTGGCCACCAGGGCTCCCAACACAGTGACTTTTCTACTTAGGATGGCATTACTTCCACAAGCCTTTCTCCCCACCTAACAATCCTCTTCTATCCTACATTCACCATCCTCTTCTATCCTACATTCAGGCCTTTACCCTGACTTAGGTTTCTTTCTAACTTTTTCCTTCCATGATTGTCCCATCAGGTCATGGTCCACTCTGCTGACCCAGGATCTTCCTACAAATCTCATAGGATCATGCACAACTCCTGATTATGGCCCTGCATTTAAGTCCAAGCTCCTGCTCTTCATGAGAACTTCCCGAGGAGGAGCTGCTCCATCATCATCTTTTAGAGTTGAGCAGAAATGAATGAATCAGATCCCCATGGCATGATGTCCAAGTTGTTTTGGCTAGGACCACCCATATCCTCCATCTACTTGGTGAACTTCTACTGAACATCACAGGAAGGTGTCTCCTCTGTGAATTCTTGGTGCAGAAGTCCAGGTCATAGGAAATGAAGAGGCCATCTGGAGGTGGTATGCAAATTTGAGAAGAAAGATGAGGATACAATAGATGTGTGATGGCCTTCACTGTCCTTTGATAACCCATTTTGGTGAGTGAAAGGTTCATTTAGTCATGGAGTTTTTCCTCCTTCACCTTTCTCAGTGTGTTAGCATTTCTCTCTCTCTCTCTCTCTCTCTCTCTCTCTCTCTCTCTCTCTCTCTCTCTCTCTCTCTCTCTCTCTCTGTCTCTCTCTCTGTATGCACATCTTCAAAGTTCCATGGATTGACAGTTGATGCCTTTAAGAATAGCATTCAACCATTTCCTAAATAGCTTTCTTTGACAGTTTATATCATCAGGTTCTTTAAAGGACTGCATTTCCCAGACTCCAGGATACCTCCTTACACAGAAAGGCAATTAAAGTGAGTTCATATATGAGTGAAGAAAAGGCACAGTCTCTTCTTTGAGGTGGGTTTCCTGCTCCCAGTTCTCTTTAGGAAGAATTCAGTGACCTCAGGGTTAAGTCATTCTGAGATATGCTGCATTTCCATGTCGTAAGCAGAGCTGAGCCATCTCAGTAATTACCTTGTACAGTCACTGAGGGCTCTGGGAAGTAAAGACATACTTCTCCAGAAACCCACAATTATAAAATAAATCAGCGTGTGTGTAAATTAAATGCTAACTGGGTCTCATTATCAGCAGAACAGGCTTCTCTGGTGCTCTGATTTCACAGTAAAGCACACAGTTTAGCAAAAGGCAGGCTGCCCAGTGTCTCATCCACAGAGGTTTAGGGAAAGGGGCTCTTTCTGAGCATGGAGTGTAGCAAGGCAACTTTCTTTGTGCCCACAGAAGACCTGGGCTAGAAATCCATGTGGACTCCAGCGGTCATGTTTTTCTAACTCTGACTTCTCTCTTGTACCAAAAGCAAAGCGTACTTCTAATTGATCTCTCTGGAGAGATCAGGAGGGGTTTCAGGAAGGAAGCGAAACCAATGCTTAAAATGCTTTTTGTTTTTATGCTTATTTTGTTTTCTTTTGAATTTCTTACAACATATTCGTTATTGTTTGTTTTGTTTTTTTCTTTCAACGAATCTTGCACATTTATATCTGGTAACTTGAACAATTAATTTGAAGACAGCATCATGTGATACAGCAACCATTATTGGATTCCTATTACTTTGTGCCATGCAATTTTGTATTATTTCTATTGCTGTTTTTTCTTTAACTATTTTGCATTCTTTTAAAAAACTTATCACCATTGACTTTCATAGTTTGCCTATGATCTAGCACAAGTCACAAGAGAGCAAGTAGCAATTATGATTAAAAATTTTAAATCTTAAAAAAAAAACTAAATAAAACAAAACAAAAGCAAGGCCTTTGGAGAAAGGCTGCTGTCTTATGCCAGCAGAAGCAAAACCTGAGACAAAAACTTGTGTGTGAGTGTCTCCTAACAGAAGGACCCAGGAAGTAGGAGAAGAAAATCCTGCCTTGACAGAAAGAAGCTGGACAACCACAGTCTGCTTTAACGGGAACCTGAGGGCAATTCTGATGTGCACTCTAGTTGGGAAATTATTACAGGATGTGATAAAAATACAGTGAATATTAAATTTAAAACTATTGCAGTAAAAGACTGTTCCTGTCACTTTGTGAAACATTTCACTCTGGAATTTTCTTTCACAGTTATCTTTGGTTGCTCTTTCATAGCTGCCTTGATGTCCTGAATGGAACTAAGGTTTATTGTTCATGGTCATTTTAACTTTGGGGAGGAGCCAGAAGTCTCAGTGTGCCAGATCCAATCCATAGGGTAGATGAGGACACTGTTAAGTTTTTATTTGACAGAAATTGGCATAAATAATTTGGATCAATGGCAAGACGTTCATGAAAGAGAACTTCCAGAACTGTTTCAGAACATGGCAATATCATATGTAATATCATTTCTATGTTACAGAATGTAATATCATATATGTACATGATATTTAGATTAGGTATAGGTAGGTAGATAAATGTATAAATACACACACACACACACATATCTATATAGACATATACAATGCAGTATGTGAGTGAACCTATGCTGCACATGTGTTTCTAAGTGAATTATTTGTCTGAGGAATGAGATCCAACAGATTTCTTGCATTGTCAGAGCCATCTGTGATTCTTTGGATATAAACTACACAGTATAAAACAAGTGCACTCTGGGCAGATGGAGAGGAAGAAGAGCACAAGAGAGAAAGTGGGACTGCTGTGTCTGGAGTTCTTATAGTGACAAGGATTTGGGAGATGGCTCATTCACATCACAGGTTCCTACAGAGCTCCTCCTGATCTGGTAAGATCATGGGATTGGCTTGAGTCAGGGATGTTAAGGTCATGTGGAGGACATGTCATCATTGCTTAACAACACAGAAATGAACATGACTCCACGAATGCCTACAGGAAGGTACTAGGGAAGAGCCATGAATACACAAATGGAAGTTGAAGTGGGAGAATTCACTTCCTTAAAGATGTGACCTCTGACTTGGGCTTTTATAGCCAGCTGGAGAGATGAGAATGGAAAGCAATATAGAAAGAAAGGATGGCGTCAAGGAACCTGGAGGAATTCAACAAAGCAGAAGTAGTAGAAAAGAAAGAGGAAGAAATTTCTGCTTAGGCTAGAATGAGAATATCTCTGAGACCCAACCTGAGAATCTCAGGCCTCCATGTCCAGGAGGTAGAGGAAGCAGCTGCAACTTCTGAAGATAGGATGGTGTCATCTTTTCTCTTAAGTGCAGCCCTCTGGAGATGCATGCAAAGGGATCAGAAGGAGCAGCCCTGGGGAGCAGGGGCTGCTTGGAGCACTCCTATGTGACTGTTCATGTAACAGTGCCGATGGCAGAACAGTGGAGCTGGGGATAGGTGGTGAGAAGACATGGCCCGTCTTGGCACACAGCTGGGAGTTAAGAATGCAGGTGAGAATGTGGCTGGTGTGGGCTCCAAGGCTTAGGGATGGAGACATGAAGTAGTGGGTGATGCCTTTTGTTATCAGAAGAGACGGTGGAGGAAACTGGGCTAGAAGGCAGATAAGAGAGAGACATTAAATTAAGCTTTGATTTTGTTGCAGGTATTGAAGGGACTTCACATTTATGATGTTCACTTGGTTATTGGGAATGTAGGTTTAAACAAAGTGTCTTGGGCTGTAGCTTGAGATTTAAATGTGTTGATCAAGAGTTACTTCCTTCTGCAAATATCGTATGAGCATGTCCTGTGTGCTGGGCACTGTTTTCTACACAGGGACCATAATAATAGACAAGACAGAAAAGATTCCTGTTCTTATAAAGCTTAATACTAGTACTGAAATTAGAGAATAAACAAATGAACACAATGGATGGTGTCAGAGGGGTTCAGGTCCTTGAGAGAAGTAAGGCAAAACTGGGGATGAGAAAGTTGGGAGGTAAGCGCAAGTTTAGAAAGAGAGTGTGGAGCAGGTATCATTAAGAAGGTGGTACTGAATAAAGACCCAGAGGTGGGGGAGATGGCAGTCAGATGAATGGTTCTCTGAAGAGCGCTCCAGATGTGGAAACAGCAAGTGCAAAGCTGCCCGATTGGATATGTTCAGCACATACTTGAAATATGGCCAGGAAATCAGCCTGGCTATCTAGATACAATGCAGTAAGAGGTGAGACCAAGGGGCTGCATCCTATAAGAACTTGTGGTTCATTGGAAGGTCTTTGACTTTAATCCTCAGTAAGGCAGGATTTAATATTGAGAGATATTAAGATCAGACCACTGTGATGCAAATCACACCACAGGAGAGGAGGTACAAAGGAAGAGGACAAGGAGACCAGGTGGGAGGCAACTGCAACAATATCGATGAAAGAAGATGGTAGCGTGGGTCACGTGGTGACCCAGGAGGTGATGAGAAGTGGTCAGAGTCTGGGTATCTTTAAAGGTAAAGATGAAGTCATTGATAGCCTGTAAAGGAAGAGGCTGAATCAAATATTTTCACACTGGAAATACAAAATTGCCCCTATGGAGAGAAGAAGGATTGAAGAGGACACTTTTGCAGTGGTAGCAGAGCCATGGGCCTGTGTTGGAGGTTCAAGGTGTCAGCATTTGAGATTCCATTATATACTCTAGTACAGACATCAAGCAACAGTGTCTTGGCATGCAGGATGAGGTGTAGGTTTGAGGCAAAATGTTACAAACTGTATTATAAGAGTGGTATTAAATCTGTGTAATAAAATAGAATCTTCAAGGGGGAAAATGTGCCCATGAATGTGCATAGAGTAATTCAGGTGGAACATGGGGGAAAAGCCTGCACAGGTCTTTAGGGAGTGCCTACTCTTACAATATGAGCAGGAGACTCTCAGGAACCTGTAGAGTCAACCAAGGTCCCCAACACATGAGACCGGTCATAGGCAGGTAGGAATATTCTTACACTAAGGATCTAGACACTAGAAACATGAGTAGTCCTGTGTGCTGGGTATTATTCTCTATATCAGAAATTGAGGATCTAGGCACTATGAATATGTGCAAAGAATAAATACAAGATTCATGTTCATGGCAACAGGGCAATCTTTTGGTTATCTATGGTCACACAAAACACCACTCCAAAATCCAATAGTGTCAGACATCAGTAGCACTTGTTTTTCATATGAATCCGCATATGACTAGGTGGGCACAGATGATCTCTACTCCATTTGTCATTAGCTAGTGGGGGAGAGGCTGGGATGAAACTGTTTCAGTCACAGGGATGCTGACTTGTGCAGCTGATGGCTGGGATCTCAGCTGGGGCTGCCATCCAGAACACCTGTGTGTGGCCCTGTCCTGAGGCTGCTTCTTATAACATGGTGAAGAGGTCCAAAGGGCGAGTGCCAGGTGAAAGGCACATTGCTCTCTGTGACCTAGCTCTAGGAGGCACACAGAATCCCTTTGTGATCTATATTCTAGCCTTTTAAAGCTGCATCAAGAGCTCACATAGGAGGAATTAGAAAATGGTCTTCCACTTATTGATGAAGGTAAGGAGAAGTTCTGGGAGATCATGCAGAACTAGAGACCTTCCTGTGCACATTATTTTTTTTTTTGAAAATACAACCTTCCATACATCCCAGTGAATTTGCCCCATTTTACAGTCTGAGTTCTCAGGGATAGTGGCAGGGAAATTTATCGCTTTTCAGCTTTTTGTATCAAGATACTGATATACAAGACCAGCATCCCTATTTAATTTACAATGAGAAGAAAATGTCATTGAAATAGGACTGCTCAATTTTTTTAAGCCTTTCATCTACATGCTGAGCACAGAATCGGGACAAAGAAATGAGACATTTCAGTGGATGACTTGAATGGCATCAGGGTAGAATGATGTTTGAATTTTTGTGTTATCAAAGGAATATGAATTGTTGATATCCACTGACTGAGACTTCTGGCGTTTCACTCAGGTTTTTTCTTTTGCTCCTTAGTTGACCAACTGTGGGATAAAGTTGTACCTCCATATAGACAAGGCATTTGTTTCTGGAACCCCAAAGATTCTGACATCTCTTATATAAAGGAGCATTTCATCTGCATATAATACATATACATCCTTTTGTATATTTAATTTGTCTTTAGATTATGTGCAATATTTAGTACAATGGAGATTCTACATGATTAGTTGCTATATTGTATTATTAGGGAAGAATGTCAAAGAAAAAGTCTGTACATGTTCAGGTGTTCAGGGCAGATGCAATATTTTTTTAATCTCTCACTGCCTGAGTCCAGGGATGTGGAATCTACTGACATAGTAGCCTAACTATATTCTTCCTTTTGGTCATTCTGTCTCATCTGCCGAGGGTTATGGAGGGGACACATTTTGTTCTTGAAAATCTCCATATTTCCAATTGGTCATGTCTCAGTCTCTCAGAAAACATTCTTCAGTCTTTTATTTCCTACTTCTTGTGGAAGGGAGGGATATCTGAGAAATATCCCCGACAGAAAGGATGCACTAGCTGGGTGTGGTGGCGCATGCCTGTACAGCCTGAGCTACAAAGTGAGCTTAAGGCCAGCCTGAACTGCACAGTGAGACCCTGTCTCAAAAAGACAAAAAAAAAAAAAAAAAAAAAAAAAAAAAAAAAAAAAAAAAAAAAAAAAAAAAAAAAAAAAAGGATGCACTGTCATCCTGGTAGAAGCAGATTTACATTAAAATGATAATGGGCAAGGTATTGAGACAAAGGTTGGGTTGGGATATTATTTGAAAGTCAAGCTTTGAGCATTTAGCAGATTGATTTATGTGGGAATGGATGAGTGAGAGGATTGAGAGAATTTCTGAATGTATAAGAGACTCTGTAGTGCCCCATGGCCAACTGTCATTAAGAATATGCACCTGTCTTTACCAAGATGGTGGATCTACCATTCTCAAGATGGCAGACCTGTCCTCAGCTTTTGTGAGTGCCACTTTCTCACAGCCCTCACATGCCTCTGCTCTGAAGAACTAATTTAATCATTGTAGCCAGTCATCTACAAATATTGGAGTCAGGGTAAGGGAAAGCTTCTCACAATGACTCACAAATGCTGGTGTACCAAAGCTGGCTTTCTGCCTCAGTGTGAGAAGCCCTGGGTTGTTCAGTCTGTGTGTAGACTCCCACATTTCCCATGATTTTGCTGAATTTGTTCTACTCTGTTCTGTTTTCCTCGTAACCCTCCAGATTCTCCTGAGGGTCCTCTCATAATCTATGACTTGGACAGAAATCTCCATCTTTTGACATAGCTTCTACAAGTCTTAAGGGTTTTTGTTTGAGTAATTAAGTGATAACATTGACTGGGAAAAGGAATACCAGAGAATAAAACAGGTTTAAGATATATATGGGATTCAGTTTGTACTTATTTTATTAAATTTAAGTTGCAGTTGGACATCTGGTGGAGACATAAGGTAGGCAGCTGGGTATGAGAATCTGTGATTCAAAGGAGAGGGCTAGGCTACAAATGAGGCCCAAATACTATAAGGCCAAAGCACATTGCTGCCAATAAGTAATGTTCATTCATGACTTAAAAGTCTGAGCAAGGGTAATGAGACCATGGGTAGAGGCTGGACCTTTCCTGGTAGAGGAAATAGATGTGACATTGGAGCAATTTCTTACAGATATCAGAGGCAAGAAAGTTCCTCAGACATTGGGTCCAGATGTTCCCTTTCACCATTATCAGAAAGAGCAAACTTTCTTGAAAACTGATGAACTCACAAGATATTTAAAGCTAAGTGATATGTTCAACTCCTTTTCTTATTGCTTTTCCAGGCAGACTTTAGCTAGCTTCACCAGGAAGAAAAATTCATTAGAAAGACATATCGAAAACCCCCCAAACCCTCCCACACATGTCAGAGAGTTCATATTTTATGGTGTAAAGTAAAACTGGATATGCCACAGAATTGCTCACAGGAAGCGGGAGGAGCCACTTTGCACAAACCTCTTGGCCTCGCTGCTTAGACTGTGGGCCATGAGACATTCCAGGGATCCAGGAAGAAATAAGGAATAATTTTGACTGTGGAGTTTAAAAATAAATTTAATAGTGGGAGAATTAAAAAAGGATAAGTTTGAGCAAGACATGTGGAAGTGTGGTCAACACCTTTCCGGGGAAGATTGGTGATGATGCAGAAAACAAATATTGACTGAATTGGAGAGAGGATTGGAGGCAGAGAGTAGATCTTGTCAGGTCAAATGCTGGGCAGAACCAAACCCCTGAAGAGAAAGCTTCCATAACATGGTAACATGGTCAGCACCCCCTAGCGTACCCTGAATTGGAGCCACAAGGGATTGGCTCATCTGGGAACCAGGAGGATCACACTGGAAAGACTGCCTTATTTTGACCCAGGCTGAAGAGCAGTTAGTACTGTCACAGACTTACTCTATAGCCCAAGAGCTTATCTTATCTGCAGAGTGAAGGAGACTTCTATTTAAGCAGCAGGCTTATACCTGGCTATTCCCTGGCCAAAAGGGAAAAGCCCCCCATTCCCAGGACAGGTCTTTTCAAGCACAGTGCTGTGGCCATTGCAGATAGGGTCAATGGAGAGAGACATAATCAAGTGTTCTTGCTGCAAATACACATGTTAAGAACTTGGGTTATTTTTATGTGCCATGCAACAGCAATTAAAGGCCCAAAGGAAAAACAACATGTGACTCAAAGGGCAGCTTAGCTAAAGAGAACATGCTGAAATCAAAATGACTCAAGCTTCCTCCAGCCCTCACCTTGTGCCAATAAAACAGAACTGGAGATTCAGGCAAGTCCCAGGAGGAGTCATTCGCTGTTCTGATCTGTTGGTGACAAACTTTCATAATGAAATATGGAAGGAGGGAGAAATGGTGCCAAGCCATTTTTGCTCCGGCTATAAGACTTCAGTTTCATGTGGCTTCTCCAGAGCTTGAGCTTTCTCTGCTGAGACATGAGTAAAGAATCTTTTCTCTCTAAAGTTTCTTCTACACCTAAAATTGCTGGACTGCAGAGGTTGCTTCTCTTGAGCAACGTCTCGTGGCCCGCAGTCTAAGCAGAGAGGCCAGGAGGTTTGTGCAAAGTGGCAGCTAAGGAAGGCCTCCTTTAGAATAGTTGGAGTGAGCTGAGAGGCCCATGCACACAGCCTGGTGGTTCTTGCCCATCTTTCCCCAAACCTCCATTTTCTTCTCGAATCTATATTTCTGCTGAGATCTAGGGGAGCTCTTTAAACAATTCTCTTGTGAAAATTTCTCATTTGCTGGCATCCTAAAATCAATAAGAAGAACAGGAAATACAAAGCAATTTCAATTCAATTTTTTCTTCGAGTCCTGGAGAATTAAATCAAAAACATGTTCCTTGTTTGGTAGTGGAGATTTTTCGGGAACTTCCATCTTGTGAATATGCAGAATAATTCAAAGTACCCACTCACAAAGAGAGAAAGCATTGTGAAGTGGGAAGTTCACCCTTTACCCTCTTCTTTTTAAATTTAAAGAGAATAGAAAACACCCTCTTTTTCATATTTCATTTTTTGGTATTTAGTGCAATAATATTACAGGCCCCAGATAGTTAATCATAGGTAGTTAAAAAGGCACCAACTTTTCTGTGTACGGTTCTTTTGCAACATAACCTTAAAAATAATCAGGTAGACCTATTATTGGATGTCTTATAATTTATAGGAGCCTAATGAAAGCGAAACTTTAGTCAGGCTTTAGTGAATAATAAGAATTGCTTTTTTTAAAGAATATTCTTGAGTCTCAGAATTTAAGGTGGATATAGTCTAATATGTTTTTATAAAGATTATGATTTCCTTATTAAATTTCTTAAATAGACTCTGGATAAAAGCTGATTTAGCGAACAGAAACAGTTTGGTGATCAAGTTCACTCTCTTGGTTGGCATTATCCATGATAAACTTTACATTAATAATATTGCATTAAAATCTTATAGCTTTTAGCCCCCAAGTTCTTACACAAAGCACAGCCTCGACTTTGCATGCAAACTTGTCTCTCTGTTGGAGAGCCTAAGACCACTGACATTAAATCGTCACTCCCATCCCCTAAGAAGGATGAAAACAAGCTGAAAATGAATTACTTTCCTTGGATGCATGAGAGAAATGAGTTTTCAGAACCAGTTTTCTGGGGAGAAAAATGTGTTCTCAGCACCATAGCAGAGATCTGCTCAACTAGAGCATACGTTAGGAACAATAAACTGGTTACACATTAAATAAGACTTAAATGCTAGTATTGATACACTGTTTGAGGGATGCATGTACCACAGGATAGTGAGGAACTTTCGGGCACAGTCTTAACTGGGTCATTGCAGGCTTGTAGAGCCCTACAACAACCTCTTACCTCGTACACCCATGCACACATGCACACAGTGCAACCAAAATTACAAGACATTCCGAAAAGAAAGGAGACACAGCTGGAAGAGACAAAGTAGGCAGTAGAACCAGACTCAGATGTGACATGGATTTTGAACTTATCAGATACTTAAAATAGCCATGATTAATACATAAGAGCTCCTAATGGGGAAATAAGACAATATCAGAAGCAAGAAACAAATTGGTAATGCAGAGAGAGGCAAAAATTCTGAGAAATATAGAAAGGCAATGTTAGCGATAAGCGCTGTGTGGTGTAAGTGAAGCGAGGCTTTGGTAAGCTCCTAAGTAAGCAATAAGGCCGAGGAAGGAATCAAGGAGGGAGAAGATAGGTCAATAACACTTCCCAAAATCGAAAGTAAAGTGAAAAAAGAATAATTGAAGTAGCACAGAACATTCCAGAACTGTAGAGAAATTTAAGAACATATATGTGTAATCAAAATGGGGGCTGGGAAGATAGCTCAGTAGAACAAACACTTGCCTGGCAAGTGCAAGGGCCTAAGTTCAGTCCCCAGTTCCGCAAAAACAAATGAAAAAAGAGTCTCACTGCATTAGCCAGGCTGCCTTTAAGCCAGGTGTGGTGGT
>PVKA01008670.1:26859-71935 GCA_004027165.1 Ctenomys sociabilis
AAAAAAAAAAAAAAAAAAAAAAAAAAAAAAAAAAAAAAAAAAAAAAAAAAAAAAAAAAAAAAAAAAAAAAAAAAAAAAAAAAAAAAAAAAAAAAAAAATGTCAGAAGGAAAAGGGACAATAAAAAAAAGAAGGAAGATTTGAAGTAATACTAGCTGCTAATTTTCTAAACTCAATGACAGACATTGATACACAGATCAAGAAGCTAAGAGGTCATCAGGCAGAATATAGACATAAGACCAAAACCTAAAATTAAAAAGCCCAAAGCTAGAAATATCATATTCAAAACTGTAAAAATATCAGTGACAAAGGAAAAATCCTAAAAGAAACCAGAACAAAATACTACCTTACCTAGAGAAGAATAATGCTAAGAATTATAACAGATTTTTTCATGAAAAAAAGCAAGACACATGCAAGCAAGCAAGAACAGAATGGTGTGATATTCAAAGTATGGTTGTTGACAGGAATAAATCCCTACCAATCTGGAATTCTATATTCAGCAAAAATACTCTCTAAGAGTGAAGGGGAAATAAAAGCACTTTCAAACAAGTGAATACTTATGGAATTCATTCCTAGACCTATATTTCAATGGATGTTAAAAGTAGTTCTTTAAAGAGAAGCAAATGAGGTAGCACAGTATCTAGGGGAGAAACAGATTTATAAGAGTAAGTAGGTATGAAAATAGAGAATTTCAGAGAAGAATCAATGAAAAGTAATAACATCTTTTACTTATTGTTGCTACTAGTTGATCTAGATGATAATGGTGCAATGCAATAAATGCAAGAGTGTTGGGGTATCTATAGCATGTGGATAAGTGAAGCAAAGGACAGGAATGCTTTAAGGAGTAAGGGGAGAGAAGTCTTGAGACTATTCTTAGGAGGTATCAGCACTATATGTGAAACAGACAGAGTTATTTAAAGAAGAACTTACATTAGCTAAAAATGTAAGCTCTAAGGAAGCCACTGGTTTTGAAAAATCTACAGTAATTGATATGCTAAGAGAGGAGATCGAATGAAACTGTACAAATGCTCACTTGAGACTTGAGGAAGCAGAAGAGAACAGAGATGACCATGGCTGGTGTGAACCCTAATGTATCAACTGAAAGACTATCAGAGAGTAAAACAATATCAAAGCATGTGGGGCTTACAAAAATTCACTTTATTTAAAAAAATTTTTTTGTATGTTAGGGAAGGGTCTACAGGGTATTCAAGGTCTCACTACTACATTGGACTTGTAGTGATCCACCTGTTTACAGCCTCCCGAGAACTGGGATTACAGGCATGCGCCACCACGCCCAGTCTCAATTGCCCTCTCAGCACACTCTGGGAACTGGGCTGGCTTGGCAGGTCCGGGGGTGAACCCCTGGTCCCTATGCCTGCTTACAGGCACTTTAATCCACTGAGCTATTTGGCCAGCTCCCAAAATTCACTTTAAATGAAAGACTTTGACTAGCTAAAATGAAAGGGATAGATGAAAATATAGTTTGATATATTAATATCAAAGAAAAGAGGAGTTGCTATATTAATTTCAAAAAAAGAATCTTTGGAACGAGGAACATTTCAGGGGTAGAGAGTGACGCTACGCAATGACAGATGGGTCAGCTCTCCAAGATGATATAGCAATCTTAAAGAAACATGTACCTCACAACAGAACATCAAAATACATGAGGCAAAACCTGATATAACCAAAGGAGGAACAGAAGACTGTTGGTAGACTCAGAGAATTTAACCCTCCTATGTCAGTAAGCATGTATCAAACAGACAGAAAAATCAATAAAGATACAGCTTACTTTAATAGCTCTATCATTCAACTTGATTTCATTGAAATTTATGGAATCTTGCAACCAGAATGGAGCTTACATTCTTCTCAAGCCTTCAGGAAACATCCTTGAACATTTTAACGCATAAAACACACCTTAAGAATAGACAAGGGGGGCCGGGCGGGTGGCTCAGTAGAATAAGCGCTCCCCTGGCAAGCGAATGTCTTAGCTATTACAACTGTCCTACTAATCTGTTTTGAAACTGTCTCACTGCCACTTCTTTCTCAATACAATTTATATTAATTTTTTTATATTATAGAAAAAGAAAAAAAAAAGAATTTCAAAATATTAGAGAGCATACGAAGTACAGTCTCAAACCATAATGAATTAAAACTTGAAATTAATAGCAGAATATACTTAGAAAATCACCAAATATTTGGAGATTAAACACATATATACATACAGCAATGAATTAAAAAATGTGAAGAGAAATATGTATAAAAGCATTTTGAATTGCTTCTTGGCCTTTGGGCTAAAATCAACAGTGAAAGTATTTGTAAATCAAGTTCCAATGAAAATAAAACATCAAACTTGGTGAAAGGCACTAAAAATGGGGCTTAGGCAGACATTTTATGGCATAAATATATGCATAAATAAGAAATATCTGTAAAGTAAATACTCCATTCAACCATAAGGAACTAATAGGGAAACAAATTTGTAATTTAGAACTAAAGCAAGCATAAGAAAAAATTAGAACAGATGTTGATATAACTGAAAACAATAACAACAATAAATAGTGAAAACAAACAACCCAAGAGCTGTTTTCTCAAACAGAACAGCAAGTAGAGAAGCTTTAATCTGGCAAGGCTGACTAAGGTAAAAGACAAAATGCCATCTATATCAGAAATAAAATACAGGATAAAAAAGACTATAAAAAGCAGAGCAATTACAAATTTGTGCCTTAGATAAAATACATTAATCCTTTAAAAGATGTTACCAGGCTAGGGTGATAGCTCAGCAGTCTAAGAGACTGCCTGGCAAGCTCAAGGACTGGGGTTCAATCCCTGTTACGGCAGGATGGGCCAGCCCCAAAATGCTGGAAATCTCAGCACTGGGGAGGCTGAGACAGGAGGATCAATATGAGTCTGAACTGTATAGTTAGACCCTGTATCCAAAAAAAAACACCTCAAAACAGGTATTACCTACCAGACTCATGTAAGGAGACAGAAAGGCCTTGAACAGTTCTATATCTGATAAATAAATCCAATCTATAATGTTAAAATAAGTAACTACCAGGCCCAGATGTCTCACTAGCTTAAATTTTAGTATTTTGTTTGGGTTGAGAGCACTTAGTGAACTAGAAAAACAGAACTCTGAATTTGACAAAGTCTGTCTGTAAAATAACCTCCAACTAATATCCTGTTTAATGATAATAAAATGGTCATTCCCTGTAAGATTAAGAACATGGCAAGGATGTTCTTTCTCAATGTTCCTGTTCAACCCCATCTTGGAAAAGTCTAGCTATTGCAATAAGATAACCCAAGGAAATAAAAGATGCGGAATGGAAAGCAGGAAGCAAAATCGGGTGCATCGATAGCTACCACAGCCATCTACATTGAAAAGCTCAGAGAACTGGTGATAGCAAAGTTATGTAGCTACTAAGTGAGCCTATCAAGGTTTAAGAACTCAAGGGTGATATACAAAATAGAACAATAATGGAATAGATAGAGAAATCCATTACTTTCCAGTATGTCAGCAATAAATCACCTAAGGTATAGAGCAGCAATGGAAAGAACTCTTGATAGTCTCGGCTGGAAAAATTTGAGTAGCAGAATTAATAATGTAGCAGGGACTAACAATATGTGCTTAAAGATATGATTGAATAAATAAATATATGGAGCAGGATAAAGAGTTTTATGCAATTTGCATAGCTTCGAAAGAATACAGTTCAGAAAAGGTAGGGGGTAAAGGGCAAATTTAAAGAGGAGATACTTGACCAGGTTATCTTAGGCCAGACAATCACAGTTAACATCAGTGAAGCTAAATCACATTGATAGCCTCTCTCCTTGATGGCGTGTGGTAGGGATGGTGCTTTGTCTCTGTCTCACTGATTTTATTACACAAGTTTAATGAAGAGAATTGCATTCGAAAAATCCCAAGTAAAGGACATTTTACACAATAGGCTTGAAGACTTTCAAGTTCATCAAAAACAAGGAAAGTCTGAGAAATTATCATCAGTAAGAGGCGTCAAAGGAAATAACATGTAGAAGACAATATGTCAAAGGCAATATGTAAGTTAGTATCCTGAAGTGACAAAATCCAGGCATCAGGGACAGATGTGGCCATATTCCTAGCTACCTGCCTGAGTTCAAGCCCCAGTAACACACACACACACACACACACACACACACACACACACACACCCCATTAGATAAAAGTCAAGGAAACCTGAACACATCATGAAGTATAGATCATAAACATTATTGTCTCATTAACTGTGACAAATGAACTTCCATAATGTAAGATTCTTGTGACAAGGGAAACCAAGTCTGCTCAGTATGCAGGAACTCTGCAACAGCTCTACAAACACAAAACTTTGAAATGGTGGATACACGCTGTGACACATTTGTCAGAAGCCAGAAGTGTACAACAGAGTGAAAATGTTGTTATTAACTCATTTATGCCTAAGGTTGTGTTCGGAAAAAAAGTTCTTGCATGAAATTCATATGTATTACCTAGACAAATTCAAGTAAGGGGAATTTGAAGAGAAATTTTTTTGTTATATTCCTCTGTTATGTGCTATTACAAAAAGGGAATACTAGCCATAATGTATTGGTGTTGGCTTAAGCAGTGCACACATACCACACTAATGTAAGATGTTAAAAACAGGGAATGTTGGAAAATTCTGAGGATTATATGAGAATTCTGTATTTTTTTTCTTGCAAACTGAGGAGTCTACCAAAATATCTATTAGTTAAATCAAGATAAACAAAAACAGAAAAAGCTAATTCATGGAAAAGAATGTAAAATTTGTCATTCTGCGAAGGAATTTGGAGGCAACAGCAGCCTAGCAAGAACAATAAAAGTGATTGCAGGACAAGTACAGAACTGTGGAAGCTTCTGGAGCCCTGGAGAAAGGCCAGCGACGCGGCTCTCCACAGCTGAAGCACGCGCAGTGAGTGTCTCAGGACGGGTTACCTGTGGCTGTCAGGATGCTGTGCGAATGAACTCTTGCTCCTCACCTCCAGTTCTCAAGGGAGCCTGCATTCTGCTGACTCATGTTCCACAACATCAGGCAAAAAAAGTTACTGGTGTTTCTGTCCAAACACACACCACCTGTAATTTTAGGTCCATTAAATTCTTCCAAATGGTTGATAATGCTGAGTCTCCACTGCTACATTAGCAGAAGCAAATATTTGGCTTTAAGAAAGGGCAACATCTGTCGAATCCAGCTAAGAGGCTGAGTCTCAGACCAGCTGCTGGGGCTCGTGGGAGAATGGCAAAGTCCGACATTTAACACCACCCCTTTATTTTGGTGTTAGAAGGATAACTGTCTGCTACCTCAGAGATCCTGGGAGCTCATTCCATGTACCTATTTCTACATAAGAAAAAATACCACACTTAATGGCGAAGCCAATTATTTCATCTTGTTGATAGTTTTAAGAATTGGGGATTCAGGAAGGGCTTGGTTGGGTAGTTTACTCTCACTTGCCATTTTCTAACATCAGCTGAAACAGCAGGGACTGGAGGATCCATATTCAAAGTGGCTTTCTCTCCCACAGGATAGGTAGGTGTTTTGGTGCTCCTTGGCCTCTTGCTCCTTTCGCACCATGTCTGATCCTCCAGAGCCTTTTGCTTCTCCTCGTATGGTGGCCTTGGGGTAGTCACACTTCTGACTCTTAAATGGCAATGGGCTTCAATGGGAAAAGCCAGTCTTGAGTTAGTATTCTGAAAGGCAGGACATAGAGGCCACCATCTCTTCGGAGGTGAGCCTGATGACTTCTTGTATCTTTTTTGCTACATTCTGTTAGTCAAACCAGCCACAGAGATGTCTTAAATCTGGCAGATGGGAGTATAGGACCAAGCCCTCAGGGGAGGAGAATAAATTATCATTATTAATCTGTTCCACATTCGGCTGGGGAGATAGCTCTGCAGTCTAAGCACCTACCTGGCAAGTGCAAGGTCCCAAGTTTGATCCCTAGTACCAGCATGCCATGCTGGCCCTGAAACCCTGAATGCATTGTCCAGGCCTCAACTCCAGGCCCGGTGGAGCATGCCTGCAATCTCAGCTCTGGGGAGGCTGAGACAGGAGGATCACTACAAGTCCAAACTGTGTAGTGAGACCCTGTATCAAAAATAAAAAAAATCAAATGAAGAAAAATCTGTCCCATACCTTACAATACCCAACATAGCTGTGAAGTGGAAGTGTCTTGTACAAGCTGGCGCATATCCTATAAAGAACTAATTGCCATCAGAAACCATATTGCTAGGGTGATATTATTTTCTCTTAAGAACAGGTTTCCAAGTAATTATCAAAGTATGGACCAAAATGAATAGCACTTAAAACTGTCACTTGAAGGCCAAAATGACGCTGAAAAAAGCTGTTATTGCAGAAAATCTATATTCTGTTTTCATTGTTGGTAATTTTTTTTGTGGAACTGGGAATTGAACTCAGGCCCTTGAGCTTGCCAAGTGCTTATCCTACTGAGCTATCTCCCCAGCCCCTCAGTGTTGGTATTTTTTCATGCTAACACTTTAATGGAAAGCAAATAGGATAGTCTCATGATACAGATCTCTTTATCAAGGTATGGGAAACTTAAATATTCCAGAAGTTATTTGCTCTTAGGCAGCATCTTAGAGCTGTATGTACTACACATGTTATTTAGTGCTATACATTCCCCTCTCTTACCCTTGTAAAAACTATAAAGCAGTAACTGTAAACCAGAGCTGTAGCCGTCTTGCTGAGGGTCCCACAGTAAGTTAGCACACTGATTATTAGTTACTAGAATAAATATTGTGACGATGCTCTGCTCCCACAAGGCAGGACCAGTTCTCTTCTTGTTGGCATGCAGAAGACCTCATCTTCCCTTGCCCCAAAAGTACCCATTGACACCCCAAAATGCTTTCATTAAGATTCATTTGTTATTATTCTTCATAAAGTAATGATACTAAGTGAATACCACCGGGGATGTGCAGAATAGGAATGAATTAAAACACAAGATGACTGAGTTTTGGTGCAGGATATTTTTTCCTCAGGTCTTCCTCTCATAGGGAACAACCTGGAAAGGTCTGAAGATGGTGGCAGTTTTAGAGATAGATGGGATGGCAGTGAATGCTCAAAGAAGGATATTTGCAGAAGAGCAGGGCTGATGTCCCCCTAAAAAGTAAGATAGAGCCAGCATTTTGGCTCAGCTCACTCTTAGGAGGCCAGGTGGATTTGAAAGTGTGAGTTAGAAAAATCAGGGAAAGCAACAAGATGAGAAGCCAATGATTGTCAAAGTCAAAAGATAATTCAGGCCTACATGCAGTACGACTGTTACTGTATATGTCATGGTATCATCTGAATAAAAAAAATCAGCAGTATCTTGTCTGGCTTTTTTGCCGGTGTGAAGAGAAGTGCACATTTCACAGATGTTCTCCACAGACAGATGTCAAACCTGAAATGACAGTGTAAGCAATCAGAGACATTGTGCATCAGAGAATGCAAGATGTAACGAATCGCCATCCACCGCAGTACATTCCATTTGATTGCCGTGCCTGGCCCACTCCTTCTCAAACTGCTGGAATCTTCGTGATATCACATCATATCAAGGACAGGCTGGTTTCCTGGGAGCTGAACACGGGGCTCTCTGTCACCATTGAAAGCACACAGTGGAGAAAGGTGGGTAATTCAGCCTAATAGAACTATAAAATAGTCATCTACAAAATTAATCTCCCCTGCTATGAAGTATTGGCTTAGTCTCAGTAGAAAGAGTTTTAGTTTAATCATTGTCCAGTCCTTGGGAGGTGGAAAGAGCACAACTCCTAACCTCTTAGTGCCACTGTTATGCTGGGGGTATAATGTGAATATCTCTATTTTCCTTCTTGAAAACACATGAGGGCAAATGTTCAAAATGATGTTCAAACACCCTATGGGACAAGGATTAATCAATTCTGAAGCCACTGAAGATACTAGAAATATGTTGACCCAAGAACTTTTTTTTTTCCCAAGAACTATTTTTATATTTATTTATTTATTTTGTATTTTAGGGAAGGGCCTACAGGGTGCTCAAGGTCTCACTACTAGATTGGACTCATACTAATTCTCCTGTTTACAGCCTACCAAGAGCTGGGATTACAAGTGTGTACCACCATGCCCAGTCTCGATGGCCATCTTAGTGTGCCCTAGGGGCAGGACCAGCATGGCAGGCCAGCAGATCTAATCCCAGGCTTAATCTGATGATCTATTTGACTGCCCCCCGGAACTATTTTTAACATACTCTATTCAGCTTAATAGCAGTCTTCCTATCCAAACTCTGAATATATAAAGATCGATGAAATATAGCCCAGTGCTCTTAAAGAATTTCAGCTCATTGGAAGAGAGACAAATAAAGAGGCAATTCAGCTTCCATGTGATAATCTCCATGCTAATATGTACTTAGGAGGCCATGTGGCTCAGTAAGCACAGCTAAGCAAGGGGCTTGGTGTAGAGAGCACCCTTGGTCAGCCCACTTTGGTTTTGGTAGTACTGGGAATTGAACTCAGAGCCTTAGCACTGAATAACATTTTTATTTTGAGATAGGGTCTTGCTAAATTTCTAAGCTGCCAAGGCTGTGATCAACCTCCTGATCCACCGGCTTTGGTCTCCCAGAGTTCTGAGATTACAGCTTAGCACCATGCCCAGCTTCATTGGCTGGTCTTAAGGAACAAATGAGAGTGAGCCTGGTGGAGGGGGTGGCAATGAGGATGCTTCTGGTAGTGGGCATCACATGACTCATGCGCAGAGTTGACAATAGGCTACCAGGGTGGTACCAGGGGTGGTACCAGTGCGTGGGCCCAGAGAGCGGGCTGGACAACAGCATACTTGCTGGGAAAGGCAAAGATCTGGGGCATTATTCTGAGAGACGAGGAGGGGCCCCTGAAGAGGATAATTGACTAATATAATGTCAGCCAACTGAAGAAGCAGCTGTGGAGCTGAGCCAGCCATGTGAGTACATTTTTATTAAACAAAGAAGACCGTTCTAGGGTTCACCAGTGCCCCAGGCATGTGCTATCCTTTCTCTTTTGACGGAATCTATGGAGCGTAGGCCATGACTTTATTTTTGCTACACCTTTTAATTCCTCTTACCTTCCCCTGGCTCTGCGAATGCAAATGTTCCATATTTACTTGGATATTTGCTCTTTTTTCTGCCTCCCTAATCAATTCTCCCCTATCTGCTTTTTCCATTACGCATTTCCACAGCTAAAAATACCCAGTTTACACTTTTAAGCACTCAGCCTTACTTTTTATCTCCAGAACTTTAAAAATATGACATTTTAAACATGCACTTCTGAGATATCTAAAAGAGACAGTGTTCTCTCTGTGTACTCATGTTTGCTATACTTTAAATGCATTTGTCTTATAATAGGAAGCAAGGAATTCTGTTTTTTTAAAAAGCATCCAAAAGCTGTTGGCTCAATCATGTCTCACTGATTAATTTTGATTCACTGAATGATCATTTTTGTTATTACCGCAGCACGATTGGGAAAAGTTAAACCTGGTGAATTTTGGATTCTAGGCCTCCTTGTTTCCATTGGGAATTTGTTGCTTTATCAGGTGATGGCACAGTGGAGAGAAGTAGAGAGTAGATCTAGGGCCAGGGAGATAGCTCAGTAGAATAAGCGCTTGCCTGGCAAGCACAGGGTCCTGAGTTCAATCTCCGGTACCACACACACACACACAAAAAAAAAAAAAAAAAAAAAAAAAAAAGTTCTGTAGGACAGGGAAGACTCTAGAATAAGATGCATGTAATGTTGTGATTACAATATAAAACTGCAGGTACTTTAATTGGGTGACAAGGTATGGGTCAGTTACAAAGCAGCAACCAAACTGCTACAAATGAGACAAGAATAAAAAAAAGCCCTTTGCAGATATAAATATTGGAAATCAGTTTAATAAGAAAGGACTTGCAGGTTTTAGATGTTCATGTCCCCAAAGCCATGTCTGCATGGTCTCCAGGTCGAATTGGTTCTAATTTTACAAGGTGGTGTGGAGGGGTAGGATAGGATGTGTACATGTGGCACTGAATACAGTTTTTTCCCTCTCAGGAGTGGTATGATCTTCAGCAAACTGTTTATTCACTTCATGTCATAACACAGATAACAACAGCATAGATTGAGTAGCTTATGAACAATAGAAATTTATTGCTTATATCTCGGGAAACTGGGAAGTGCAAGATAAAGTTTCTGCCAGATTTGGCATCTTGTTTCTCGGTTGACAGATAGCTATCCTTTCCTGGTGTCCCTACATGGCAGAATGGCACGAAGGAAACTCTCTGGGATCGTTTTTAGAAAGACACTAACCCATTCATCAGGGCTCTGTTGTCATAACCTCGTCACCTACTAAGGACTCTGCCTCCTCATTTGATTCCATTTGATTCCGTCCTATTCCACCCCATTCTAGTCCACTGGGGCTTAGGACTTCAACATATGGATAGAAGTGGGATGCAAGCATTCAATCAATAGTTCTCGGAGTCTTCATTTTTTGTAAGCTGGGGATAAAGTCACTTATCAGATGTGTTTGAGTTCTGTATTACTTTTCTCATCCTTTGGGAGTTAATCCTGAGACAGGAATTATCTCCGGGATGTTGCCAGGAAACTGTGATAAGTGAAAGAGTTTAATGAAGAATGCATTAAAAAGCCATATATGCTGAAATAGCGGGGTCTAAATCTTGGTGAGATCTTTAGGAGACAATGTGGAACACACCTGCCTGTAAAGGAAGGCCCCTGTAGCATTTATTCACCAAGATCTTTCTGTCATTGGCTGAGGAACAATTTCAGGAGGGTGATTCTTTGGTACATCTGGCCTGCCTTAAATGCTCTGAGGGTAAAAAGAAATAAAAATACAGGGAAACACAGGTGGTTGTGGTAGGAAGTTGATGGTGTGTAATGGATAATGATGGGTAGAGCACCACATTATCTATGAGAGATATGTGAGACAGCACAGATAGAGTTATGAGGACAATGCCTGGGCCTGGGGTATGTTCCAGAATAGAGCTGTTAAGAAAATAATGAGGGAGGGGAGATGGCTCAGTGGAATAAGCACTTCCCTGGCAAGTGCAAGGGCCTGAGTTCAATCCCCAGTTCTGCCCCTCCAAAAAAGAAAATAATGAAGAGCATGAACTGGTGATCAAAAAAGTCGAGATAGGGAATTAGATTACTTGGGGGTCAATGTACTCCCAGATGCCCACAGGACAACCTTTGTCCATGGATGACAAATGTGCTGTAGTCACCTATGTGGAATAACCCAAGCTTTTCCAGAGACTCATTTTTATTCAATCGCACCAAACAGCCCAGCAGTCATGCTGACAGCTACTGCCTTACCAAGGATGGTAAGTCCATAGTCCTCCAACACTAGGACTACATAGAAAAGCATCCCAGGAGAGACTGCCCACTGTTATGGTGTAATTCTTCCTCACAGGAAGGGTTGGGGCCAGAGGGTCAACAACAAAAATGCTAGCAGTTTGTTTGGGAAACTGAAAGTGTTCTTTTTGATATTTATTTTAATGAACATGAACAGCTACAATAGGACAAGATAGGAATTTCTGCACATGAAAAAGAAATACATTGCCCCAAGCTTCTCAATTACCTTAATTGTTTGTTTAGTCATTTGACTTTCAGGAAATAGAAGCAAGTGCCCGCAAAAGCAGCTTTAAGTTCTTGATGTAGTTTACATATAACCAATAACTGGATCTAGAAACCTGCACATTCAAAATAGTGTCAGTTGTTTTTTTAACCAGACTGAAAGGGTCATGCTAATGATATGCCATTTCTTTGTGGTTGTTTTAGGTAGATAATTTCCCACATCTCTTTTGTTAAAATCAAACAGCTTATGAGGTAACAAGCTAGTTGTTTTATTGTCTTTTAATATTATCAGTCTTTATTCTTGTAACAGAGCTAGCTTCATTGTGAACACCAGCACACAAAATCTTGAACTCTCGAGTCACCTTTAATCAAAAAGACAGCTGAGAGTAGTGATATTCAGGAAATAGCATGAGAGAGCCAAGGTCTCAAGCCCTCTCCATGCTGTCTGAAATCTGTCTCTCTGTGCAGTCTATCAGGCCCATACTTGAAATATATCGGCTTCATTCCTTTGGAATTACTTTCATCATGTGTGTTATTGTAGGACTCCGAGTTTGTGCAAAGTCTCTGTAAAACTTCAATATTGATAGAGAACCCCATTTGCACTCCAAAAAGCTGGTTTCAGGTAATCCCACAGAAGATGTCACAAGAAAAGTGTCTTTTAGAGCTTAATGCCAATGTAAACTTGCTTTCCTTGAAATGTCATGTACTTGCTCTTTGGAAAATTTTATGTTTTTTTTCACGGCTTCTAGGGAATCTAGAACCAAATTAACTCTTAAAACAAAATTAGCTTTCATAATTAACATACTTGCTTCTTCCCTTTCGTGAGTCATCTAATTAGTTTTATTACTTTATTATATATATATATATATATATATATATCCTTCATGATGAGGTATGTTCAGTTCTCTCCCAAAGAAGCCACGTGGGAGTAGTAAGCTAACTTGTGGTAAATTTAGTCAGTGTGTTCTTTGTTGCAAGTACTGGAGTAGCTTGTTATGGGTTGTGTCTTGTTGTCCCCCCCAAAGCCTCTTGTAAGTTATGGGGCAGAAGTGGCTGGAGGAGCAAAGAGTGGCTCGGAGGGTGGGGTCAGAAGACCAGGGCGGGGCCGGAGGGGTGGGGCCAGAGAGGCTTGAATCATTAAACCTGCTAACCTGTGCTTTCTGAGAGATGTGGAGAGGGTCATCCGGGACATGGCAGTGCCCCAGCTTCCCCTCCAGTGTCTTGAAAGCTCTAGTGACTGTGAGCTCAATAAACCTTTCCTTTCCTTATTTTGAATGTTGTGCATTTGTCCCAGCAATGAGAGAAGAGTAACTAATGCATAGCTCTTAATCTCCACTTTTCAGTGTGATATAGGTCTTATTTTCCTCCCTTCCTGAGTGAAGTGATCCCCGAAGCTACTCATATTGTTATCAATAGAGCCTAGATTTAGCCAGTTCTTTTGATCCCAAAACTGCCTTGTTTCAAGCTGAAGCCAGTATGATACTTAAAAAAAAAAAGAATCTCTTTACCTTAAAGATCTGAGTGTTTGTTCCTTGTATTATTTTTTTCCAGAATGTGAAAGAATAAATGGGAATGTGGAGCCACAAAGCCATGGAATGAATGGGAATGTGGTAGGATAAGAGGGTGATTGGTGATGCAGGTGAGAGTAGTGATGTGAATGAAGATGGTAGTGTTGATGGTGCAGATGGAGCTGGCGGTAATAAGCACAGCATGGGAAACACACTGATGAACTCAATGAGGATGACAGTGTGGACAAAGGTGAAATCTTTTTTTTTGTGTGTGTGTATTTGGTACAGGGCCTCACTATACAGCTCAGATTCCTAGTGATCCTCCTGTTTTCAGCCTCCTCAGCTCTGGAATTATAGGCGCGTAGCACTACGCCCAGTCTCAGTGGCAGGCTCAGCGCACCTAGAGGTGGGGCTGGTGCAGCATGTGGTGCTGGGGATGGAACCCTGGTCCCTGCACTTGCCTAAGCAGGAGTTTTGTCTGCTGAGCTATCTCACTGGCCCTAAAGGTGAAATCTTGCAGCATTCTTTCTTGTACAAATGAAACAAATGTTGGATTTAAATCACTGTCCTCTGCTGTGTGTAAGTTTGTTGTTAAGACATGAAGCCTAAGAAAAGCTACAGTTTGTTTCCAGAGCTGGATTCGGATTGGTAGTACCCAAAATCAGGAGAATTCTCTACAACAGAGGACATAAAGTGTATAGCATTGTACTAGTACAAATGAGGTGAAGGGTCCCAGAGTGTAAAGTTTATTAGTTTTGTGTCTCTTTCATGTCTTTGCTACTGGATAGGCTGCCTGACATGAAGTATGGTAAGCTGGAAAGGGTGATAAAAGCTTACTGTGGGTAATGCCTGCTCTAAGGGCTTTCCATAGTTTATTTGTCTAGTTACACTTAATACATCTGACCCTGAACATAATCCCAGAAGGTAGATATGACTGTGACTCCCACTTTAAAGATGGGGAAAGAAAGATAGGCTCAGTAATTGGGAAAAAAGCCTACAGAAGGCACAATAGGGGGTGGGACTGCAACCAGGATGCCAGATGCAAATTGGGAGCTCTCAGGTGTGTTTAGTCAGTGTTTCAGGCAAGAGAAAGCTGGAGAGCTGCATGTGGACCTGTGACAGAGAAAGGACTGTGTGTTGCCCTGAACTTGCCACCTGCTCTTCGTCCCTGGCTTGGATAGGTTGGGCAGGGCCCAGCCAATGCTTGTGGGTGGACATTGGGGAATAGTGAACTGCCCTGTTCCCCTGTCCATTACAGACAAGTGGGGAGAAGAACGGGCTCAGGAGGGCAGTTTGCAGAGCTGAATACAAGGATGTCACAGTGATGAGGGGCCAGGGCCTGCAGAGGACACTGTTTCTGCCCCCACTCCCATCCCTCTGGGTGGCTTCCTGTTTGGGTGTGCCTCCTACAGATTTGGTATGATTTGGAGTCTAACATGACTTCTTTCTCCAAAACTGCCTTTGAATCAGTAGAGCTGTTTTATTTCACAGCCAATGACAGGGTAGGAATAAGTACAAGATCCCAGATCTTTTGGGAACTCTAAGGTATAATCCTTGTAGGATCAGGCCGAGGATACCCTCTGAAGCATGTGCCTGACCCACCCCTCTTGGCTTCCTCCCTTACCCTGTCCATGTCCCACATTCCTTCAGCCATCTCTCTCAGGATTACCTCCTTCAGAAATCACTTATGTGGGAATCTTCATTCCTGTGTCAGTTTTTAGATAACAATATAAGCTAAATGTTTAAACATGCTTAAAATCTGAATAGGCTGATATTATACACACACAGAAACAAGACTTCTTACCAAACAGCACATACAAAGACATTGTAATGAATAAAATGCAAACTAAATATGGCTACACGAGATTCACAGTCTATTGTGTCAGATCTGCAAGCAAGGGGGCTCCTGGAAGGAGGCGAATTTATGAGCTTATCAAGTGAATACTATGAACAGATTGGGACACATAAACCGGCTCTTGCCAACTTGGTGTTTGTGTGGTGACGTTTGAATGCTTTCAAAGTGAAATTCACACTTGATGGATTTTTATAACTTTTAGATATGACTATTTGAAATCTAAATAATTATCCTGTGACAGTCACTGATCCTATGACTTCAGCTACAAAACATTGTATTCTGCCTTAAATTTCCTAAGTGTTTCTCATATGACTACCACAGCCAGCCATCCCTTTTCCATGCCACCTCCAAGCCTAGTGGAAACCATGGTAATTCCAAGTTTTAATGCTCTAAATAATATTTGAAGATTTGAGAAACTGAAGGTGAACTTACATAAGTAGCCTATTCATTTTAAATATACGACTTTATTTACTTCTCTAAAACAAGCACGCACTTTCAGTTGACACCCAGATCACCAGCAGACAGGGGCTCTCTTATGTCCTCCAGGGGCTCTTGGTGACTCTTTCCCATCAATGTCCCTTTCTAAAGCCAGCTTCATGTGTATCTTTAGTACAAGGTGACTCTTCCCCTATTTTTGAACTTTATGTGAATAGGGTCATGCATTATGCACTCTGAGTCTAGTCTCTTCAATTTAAAACCATGTTGCTTAGCTGTCTGTGCTTTGCTCATTGCGTTCTACTGCTGTGCTCCACTGTGCGACTGTGCTGTTTATCTACTGCTGCGGGGTGAGGATGGTTATTCCCTAAAGATTATGTGCTGAAGTCCTGGTCCCTGGTGTAATGACAGTGAGGAGTGACAGAAGCTGCAAATGCTGGGCCTATGGAAGATAATTAGGTTATGGAGGCACCAACTTCAGAAGAGATTAATGGCCATCGGTAGGAAGTGGCTCATGTCTTGTGGGACTGGATTGGTTACTGGGATAGCAGGTTGTTATGAGATGATTTTGGCTTTTCTGGCTTCCTCTTTCGCCTATTCTCCTGTGATCTATTCTCTTTCCAGCTTGCCCCTACCCTAAGATGCTACCCACTCTCATGTGCTCTCCAGGACTCAACATTAGCATCATGTTCTTGGACATCCAGAACTGTGAGCTAAATAAACCTCTTTTTACGTGCAAACTACCCAGCTCCAGTGATTTCATTAGAGAAATAAAAAACAAGGTAAGATATGCATCATGCTTCTATTCATAAACATGTGAATAGTTTTCAACTCAGGACTTGTATCAATTTCTTAGCACTTGTATAAAATAGAAATTATCACCTTGCAATTCTGGGAGCAGTAAGTCTGCTATTAAGGCAATGAAAGGGCTGTGCTCCATCTAAGAGGTATAGGGACTAGCCATGCCTTGTCGATTTTAACTCCTGGTGCTTACAGGCGTTCCTGGCTTGTGGTCCCATCACCCCAATCCCTGCCTCTACCTCTACATGGCTGCATCTTCTTGCTAGTATCCTTGTGCTCTTCTTTCGCTCTCAAGGACACTGGATTCAAAGCCCATCCAGGTAATCCAAGATGATTTCATCCCAAAACTCTTACCTTAATCACATTTTCAAAGATGCTTTTCCCAAATAATGTCATATTCATTGGTTCCAGGGATTAAGATATAGACATATCTTTGAGGGACCCCATTGAACGTGCTATAGGATTGCAATGAAGAGTGCATCTATGAACATTCTTATAAATTTTGGTAGGCACAGGCATGCATTTCTTTAGCTTACCCTAGGAGTAGAATTATAGGTTATAAGGCACTGCTTTAGCTTTGGTATATCCCACCAGACAGTCATCCAAAGTGGTTGCAATGTACATCACAAATCACCAAGATTAATCGCAGCATGTCACAAATGCAGAACTGAGAAGACTGACTTGAGGCTATGTTAACAAATTACCCAAAGTTTCACAGATGATTAGTGGTAGAGAAGGAATGAGCATATTTTAAAAAATGGCACAGGACACTACTTAGCAATGCTAATATCCTCCAGTGTTTTCTTTGAATTTCACATTTCATGCAAAACACGACTAGCAGATCTGTTCATTAGCCCAGATGCCAATATGCTGACATTTCTTTTCTACAGGCAGCGTTGGCTCCTCAGCGGGTGCGTAGGGAATGGAAAAGTGCGGGATCACAGCCCAGCCCTGACATTTGGAAGATGAGAAACAAACACCAAGGTAGGTCGTGTTTTTCTTATTGCTGCTGGGCAGAGACAAGCCTTGAATTGCCTTCCAGTTGCTATCCTTCTCTCAGTTATTTGTAGAATTTTCCTTAGAACTTTGTATTGTTGGATCACAACAGAAGAAAAGATTAAAATGCCCTGTAGCAGATAACAGACCCAAGAAGTCAGCTGTTATTGCTTATAAAAGCCAGAGGAGAAGAGGGAAGAGCACGCAGGTGGCCCACAGTAGGTGTGGCCACAGAGAACCTGGAGATGTTATTGGTGGCAAGGTGTGCAGCATGGCTCCTTGGTATGATGCATGGTTCTCCTTTCTCAAAATGCTTGATGGCAGTAGATATTTTGTGGGTTGAAGAAGAGCAAGGGTATTATCCTATGGGTTGGAATAGTTTAGGAGAGTGATCATGTATTGAAAGATGAGCCCAAGATGGACTATAAGAACATTTGTTCCTTTTCAGGAATTTAGAGAAATCTTGAGATACTGCACTTTTCTAGTAGATAGAAAAGAGGTTGAGGCAATTATGTGGAGGTGTCTGTGGCTAGGAACCCCTAGTAAACACCAGAATCCTATTATACAAGTTCTTTTCAGTAGAATTAGTTTAAGTACCAGAATATTATGATATCTAATTCAATGCACTTTTCTGTGTCTCAAACATGACTGAGAATACCCTGATGTGGCTCACAATGAGGATGAAACCTTAGCAAAAGCTGCTGTCTCTTGGATGAGACTTGAATCACATCTGTACATCTTTGGATTAAAGAAAACTTGGCTGAACTCAAGCAGTATAATACTAATCAGTGACCAGCTTTGCACCACTATGTTGAGATTTTCCTCCTACTTGCAGTTTTTGCTTTGCCCTAAATTATTCATTGGCCTTTGAACTCTTTTTCTGCTTTCTTAAATTGGACTTCCATGTACTACAAGGTGTCTTTCTGTTGCCACTGAAAGTCTACATTTCATCAAATGCTTCCCTCTGGCCTCCAGGCAAAGCTGATCCTAAAAGGGACCTGTTTGGTGATCAGGAAGTTGACAGCCTTGCATCTGCTTCCTGCTTTGACTATGTTCTCTGACTCCTGGAGATTAGAATCAACTGTCCTCTTCAGGAGCAAGTGTCTCCTTCCAAACAAGATGTGCTGTCCCTGTGATCATTGTAGGAGGAAATTACGTACCAGCTGTCCTGCACAAGAGATCAATGAGTAAAGGAAATTGAAGAGCCCTTTGGCTCACTGGGGTTGACAAAGGACGCCTGCCTTTGTGGGCTTTGTTTACTGTCCAGCTGCACAGAGGAGGAATTAGGGCCAAGCTGTGTGAGCAGAGGCTGGCCCAGTCCTCAGGATGCAAATGAAACACTGCATTTGGGGGTGACCTCTTGAGCCACGGATGTCTAAAAAATAAACAAAGAACAAAGAACAGTTTGGGGCATTACTCATGTGAGGATATTGGGAAGAGGATATTAGTGGCTTCTCTGCTTAGCAAGAGCAGAACGTTAGGGTCTGGAGAAGGAGGATGCTTCTCTCATGATAAGTAAGTGGTGACACTGTAAGTGTCATGACCAGTAAGTAGCCCAGGGCTTTGAAACATTCAGGTTATTGGAAACTTAGTTCTTATGTCCCATAAGCCTGGGTGAATGATTAGCTGATGTGGCATGAGGATCTGGAGAGCAGGAGCCATCACGATTTAGCAGGGCCCTGTACATCTGGATAAGGCTGTTTTTAAGATTTTCCTCAAAGAGAATACAATGTTTTGAGGCACCAGCACTGAGAAATTGATTTAGTTAAGGACCAAAAGGATTTTTATTTACTTTTAAAAAATGTGTTCTGCAAGAGAGGGCCACGTGTTTACCGTGAACCTCTCTGTGCTCATGTAATTCCTGGATGGCTCTCTCTGAAGCTTGAATCAGGAGACAAGAGAGTTTTTATGCACCATGAAAGCAATCTCAGGGTGGAACCTAATTTTCTGTTTCAGGACTTGTAAGGATGCCAAATTGAGGCTCCTGGTGCTGTGTGACAAAACACTGAAAACTTAATGGCATCGAACAACCATTTGATTCTGCTCAAAGATTTTGTGTGTCAAGTATTAGGATGGGTATTTGGGTTGTTTCCAAGATGCACCTGTCACAAACTATGCTGCTTTAACCATGAGTATGAACATATTGCTGTAGTATAATACTCTTAATTATTTCAGGAAGATACCAAAAAGGGAAGTAGCTGGGTCAAATGAGACCTTCAGTCCTAGCCTTTCAAGGAATTGCCACACTGATTTTCACAATGGATGTACCAGGCTACCCACCCATCAATGATGGAGAAAAGTTTCTTTCTCCCACAACCCACCATCATTTGTTATTGGTTCCTTTCTTGATGATAGCTATTCTTTCTGGAGATGGAATCTCAGTATTGTTTCAAACTGCATTTCTTGAATGACCAGTGATGGTGAAAAAAATTTTTTTTCATACATTTAGTTTTTTCATATATTTATTTGCTTCTTCAGCTTAGAAGTGTCTTTTCATGTATGAATTTGGGTCTTTACATTTGGAGGGGTGCCTGCTTAAGCAGACGTAGGGGCCACAAGTTCAATCCTCTGGCCTGCCATGCAGGTCCTGCCCCTAGGGTGCACTGAGACAGCGATTGAGACTGTGGTCCAAGAGGTGACCCCAAATGCAGTGTTTCATTTGCATCCTGGGGACCAGGCCAGCCAAATGCAGTGTTTCATTTGCATCCTGGGGACCAGGCCAGCCTCTGCTCACACAGCTTGGCCCTAATTCCTCTTCTGTGCAGCTGGACAGTAAACAAAGCCCATAAAGGCAGGTGGCCTTCGTCAACCCTAGTGAGCCCAAGGTCTCTTTAATTTCCTTTACTCATTGATCTCTTCTGAGGGACAGCTGATATGTAATTTCCTCCTACATCCAACACTTGGGAGACTGTAAGCAGGAGGATCACTATGAGTCCAATCTACACAGTGAGACCCTGTACACCTTGCATACCCTCTCCTAAACACACACACACACACACACACACAAAATTGGAGCGGTGTCTGATTTTTTTCCAGTCTTTATATAATCTGAATATTAGTCCTTTGTCTGAGGGACAGCTGGCTAACAATTTTTCCCACTCTATGGATTGTCTTTTTATTTTTTTGCGGAACTGGGGATTGAACTCAGGCCCTTGTGCTAGCCAGGTAAGTGCTTATTTCACTGAGCCATCTCCCCGGCCCCTATGGGTTGTCTTTTGACTCTGTTGGTGATTTATTTGTTGTGAAAAAGCTTTTTAGTAAGATTAGATCACAGTTGTTGATTCTTTGTAGTATTTCCCATGGAGTTAGTGCTTTGTTCTTAAAGTCTTTGCCTGTACCAATGCCTTCAAGAGTTATATATTCTCTCTTTCAGATTTAGTGCTTCTGTTTTATTATTTAGATCTCTCATCCATCTTAGGTTTAGTTTAGTGCATGATGATAGATATGGGTCTAGTTTTAATCCTGCCTGTGCAAAGCCAGTTTTTCCAGCACCATTTACTAAAGAAACTGTCTTCCAGTGAACATGTTTGGTCTCCTTGCCAAAGATAAAGTCAATATGTTTGGAGTTATTTCTGTATCTTTTGATTTTTCCACTCCTTTTTTTTCCAGTACACTACTGTTTTTATCACAGTAGCTCTGAGATATATTTTCAAATCAGGGAAATATACCTCTTGCCTTGCATTTGTTACCCAGAATATTTTTGCTATTCTAGGTCTCTTCCAGGTCAAAATAAATTTTAGAATTGTTTTATTTATATCTGTGAGGTATGCTGATAGTATTTTAATTAGAAGTGCATTAAATCTATCTAACAATTTTGGAAGTGTGACATTTTTACTGTTGTTTCTTTCTATCCAAAAACAAGGAATATCTTTCCGTAGAAGTGGTGATAGTGGACATCCTTGTCCTTTGTTCCTGATTTTAGAGTGAAGGCTTTCAGTTTTTGATCATCTAGCATGATACTAGTTGTTGGTTTGTCATAGATGGTTTTCATCAGATTGAGATAAGAAGCACTTATTCTAATTTTCTGTATGTATTTTAAAATCATGAATGGGTGTTAGACTTCATCAAATATTTTTTCTACATCTATTGAGATGATCATGTAATTCTGTATTTGGCTTTATTAAAACGATGCATTGCATTTATTGATTTGCATATGTAGAAGCAGCTCTACATTCTTGAGATGAATCCTACTTGGCCATGGTGTATAATCTTCCCAGTGATTTGCTGCATTCCATTTGCCAAATGATTTTTGCATCTGTATTCATTAGGTAGGCTGGCTTACAATCTCTCTCTCTCTCTCTCTCTCTCTCTCTCTCTCTCTCTCTCTGTCTCTCTCTCATTGAGTCCTTCTCTGGCCTTTGGTATTAAGGTAATTCTTGCTTCTAGAAATGGCTTTGACAGTATTGCCTCCCTTTCAATTTCATTAAAGAGTTAGAGAAGTAGTGGCATCAGATCTTCCCTAGTGCTCACTTCAGTAGCACATATACTAGAGGTGAGATGATGCAGGGATTAGCATGGCCCCTGTGCAAAGATGACATGCAAATTATGACGTGTTCCATATGTTTTCAACCCCAAAAATAAACCAGATGCAAAAAACTCTCTGAATTTCTTATAGGATTAAATAGTGAATCTGATAAAATAATGTCTTAGATGTACTTTGAGACCATTCCCACTCCCCTTTTTGAGACCATACTCTTAAGTGAAATAAATCATGCACACGTGTGTAAATATCACTTTGTCCCTCTGGTGCGAGAAACTGAAAATATAAATAAGAACCAAAATGCATAATGAATAATGTGACATATAAGGAAATTATTCAAAAGGACAAAAGAAGACTGGAAGAGAAAGGAAAAAGAAAAATTAAGAAAAAAATGATAAAGTAGAAACACATGTTTGTAAAGGAAGGGAAGAGAAACTGCAGGGAGGGGAGGAAAAAGGGCAAAAAAGAGGAACTAAGAGATATGGATAGATACATATTTCCTGCGATGAATGTGATCATTATTCATATCTAAATTGTTCTAAAATACTTAGTAATAAAAATAAGATTCACTTTAAAAATAATTATAAGAATGAAAATGAAGAAAAGGAATTTAGAGACAGGTAGGGAGGTGGTTGGGTGGGGGAAGAGAATTAAGATGGAATCAAGATGTACCTACATGTACCTGCTTCCTAGGATAAATGTGAATGTCATATATCACAAACACGTATTAATAAAATAAATATGAAAGAAAGAAAGAATTTGGACAAGATTGACTTGTATTTTCTTCACATGTCTTGGCCTATTTGAGGAGATTCAAGTACAGCAGTTGGGAAGAGGTTATTTGAAGGCAACTAATTCACACGTGTGGCAATTGGCTCAGCTAGCTCTTAGCTGGGATATTTATGTGTGAATTCACCACACGGCTTTACTGGATTGGCACATTTGGTTACTCTTTATGGATCTGGGGTCAAAGACCAAGAGCTCCAGAACAAGGCAAGTATAGATAACACTTTTGTGATATATCCTTAAAAACAATAGCATTATTTCTACCATACTTTATTGGTTGTGATGAGGACAGTTTCTTACATATTTAAAGACAGGAATGCAGACTCTCTGACACTCAACTGGAGAGGCGTTAAAGGCACATTATAGGAAAATAATGTGGGATGTGAGATATCATTGTAGCCATTTTTGAAAAATAGAACTTACCCAACCCAGCACTGGTTTTTAAGAAACATGAGAAAAAGATGAAAAATATGTGAAAGTGTGATGGATAGAGGGATAAATGGAATTGCCAAACTGTGCTCTGTAGATATACTTCCAGTTGGCCTAGACCAACTGGTAGTTGGAATCTATACTGATGGGCTCAAAACCCAAGAGTCCAGTCTCTGTTGTGAGCATGTTTGTAAGTCTGTATGGCTGGTCATAACTGAGATGGAAGAAGAAAATTGAACTGATGTTTTAGTTCAGGATACTCAAACAAAATACCATGGCCTAGGTGCATTATAAATAACAGAAAAAAGTTTTTCACAGTTAAGTGTTGAAAGCCTGAGATGGGGGAGAAACATGTTTGAATTTTGATGAGGGCCCTCTTCCATGGTGCTGTATTTTTGCCTTCCATTTGCGGGGCACAAGGCCTCACTTCCACAACATAAAACAGGAGAAATTTAATGTGATTAGTGGTTTCAGGGCTATGGTCATCTATCCCCAAGGCAAAAATATGGTGAGAAGAAAAAAAAATAGTAGAGAAAAAACGTTTAGCTCATGAGGGCCAGAAAGCAGAACAAGGGAGTGTGGCCAGAGGGGAAGGGGACAGAGAGCAGATCCAGACCCCAAGATCATGCTCCCATGACTGACATGCAGACTCTCAGAACTGTGCTTTCCTAATTCCAGGGGTGGGTCATAGCTCACTTTGACCATCACAGCAGCTGATTTCTTACTGAATTTTCACATGGTATAAACAGAGTAAAATTACTTTCTGGCCTTTTCTTACTAGAGCATTCAGAGGTCTTTGTCATGACTTAATGGAGAGGCCCCCACCTTCCATCCCATTACTTTGTGATTAGGGATTCAGTGTATGGATATTAGGAGACACAAACATTCAGTCCAATATGGGTAGGCCAGTAGAAGAGATCTGTACAGCTAACTAAACAAGTGGAAAGATGTTTTTCTGCCTCTGAGTTGGCTGTGGGCCCATCTTTGTGGAGAAATACACAGGTGATCCCAAAGCTCTCAAGGTTCCAAGGACTTGAGCCCCCGTTGTCTGTTGGCAAGTTATCTAGAATAAGTATTTGACTAATCCTGGAGATCATGTATAAAGGACATGTAGGTTCCATTAAAAGGTTAGTCCTGCATTGTGTCCATTTGCTTAGCCTATTGATTGGATGCTAATATATTTTTAGAATGACTACTTTGGATCTGATTCTTTGTAAATTAAGCCTCCAATTCGCATCGTAAGTGAGAATTACAAATAAGCAGGATCACCTCTGGAAAATAGAAAGAGCATTCAATTATCCTTATATTTATGAACACTGTTTGTAACTTCCCACCTACATAGCCTCTTCAGAGAGGTTTAAAAGTCAGATGACTTATTTTGGGCATGAAAGAGGGGCCTGTCAGTTTGCTTAGTACTTAATAAAATCATTAGGAGGTCCAAAAGCTCTGCTTCTCAATAGTAATAAAGGTTTTCAAAGTGATAAAAGGCTCTTTCATATCCTTGGGGTGCTCTCTTTTGTAAGAACTGTCAGTAGTACCTTCTCCACTTCCAGTATGTATCTGAAGACCTGTTCTCCTGACCTTCAGTTGGGCAGATCTACCATCCAAAGGACTACAGAGCTGCTTCAACGATGAGTCTAAATTTTGTCACTTTTTTGTGTGAAAGTATTGGCTATGGAATTGTAATTTCCTTCTAAGCAGTTAATGTTCAAAGAAGGCAGGTACACTTGAAATGCATCGAGGCTCACTGCCAGACACCCTTAGTAGCCATATTTGATTTCAGTTATCAGCCAAGTGGTTGTGAAAACCTAACCTGATGTTCAAGACAGAGTAACGGCAATTCTGAAAAGGGAGAAGATTGGAGAGAAAGCTAAACAATTCATAGCTCACCAAACCAACAATCCAAATGGTGTTCACAAGCCCCCAGCCAGAGAACTTTAACAAAAAAAGAGACAACTATGGCATGGAAACACTGTGTATGCTGAACCAATGTGAACACACACATTCCCTGGGAGCTATTATAATGAGGGAAATGGACTGGAAATGAGAAGAAGTTCGGACTCAGGAGAAGAGTTTCCAGTGCCCCAGAACTGAGTATTTCAGGTGGTGAAAGTGCTTAAATTTTTCTTGGAAAATGTCTTTTCCTCACTCTTTTTTGCCCATTGAATGCTCCATATAAGGTTGTGTCCAGCCATACTTATTAATCTTTTTCTTTAAGAAAAGTAGATTTAAATAGTACAGAGAATTTTACGTGGATGCATTTGTACACATAAAAATGTTCAGATGGAGCCAATTAACATTTTAAATTATAACTAAAGACAGCAGCCGTGCTACACACCAAATGCTGATAGCCATTTCCATACATGCATAAGCCCTAGGTATTTTTACAAGTACAAATAAATTATGTAAACTAAATTTTTCAACGACTTGCTGTTGTTGTTATTTTAAGAAAGATAAACTCACAATGCATAGAAACAAGCACAGGGAAATGCCCACAAGGGGATTAATTAATTAATGCCAAAGTATTAATGCTAATTATCTCAGGGTAGAAAAACTTCAACTGCTTGTTTTTCTTTTGTGTGTTCATATTATCTAATTCTCCTTTCCTTTGTTTTTTAAATCGCTAGTGCATGTCTGCAGTTCATAGTAATTACCTTTCTCATCTGGAGCTGGTACACATACATACTGCATCCTGATCATTAGCACTCCCTATTCCCTTTCCATATTCCCCTTTATCTCCTTCCCGTCTTCCCATTTCCATACAGCTTTTAAGTGTTTTTGTGACAGCTCTCTTTTTCAAGCAGAAAGTAGCCCAAGAACACAGACTTCTGCAGCAAAACAAGGAGGATCAGCTCATGACCTCCTCAGTACTTGTGGGAAGACTTCATTTTATTTTTTTTTATGGTATTATAATGGTTTTATGCAGAAGATTTGCTTTTAAATTCAATTTTATGTTATTTTGGAGAGTTAAAACAGAAGCAAAAAGAAATAGCAAAAAACGACAGAAATGGAGTGACATACAACAATACATAATTATAGATTTTCAAAACAGGAATGATTAACGATGTTTGTTATATTATCTATATTTATCATCAAATCTGTTGCTCAGATTAATAGATACAATGATGCAAGATTGGACAAATAATTGAATACTAAGTCCTGCAAGACAGTTTAGCGGACTAAGCACCTGCATAAGCGAGGGCAAGTACTGGGGTTCCATGCCTGGCACCGCAGGCCGTGTCAGTCCTGCCCTTGGGTATGCTGAACTGGCCACAAAAACTGGCTGTGGTGGCGTATGCCAGTAACTTCAGCCCTGGGGAGGCTGAACACATGAGGATCACTATGATTCTGAGCTGTGTAGTGAGACCCTGAACCAAATACATTTTTAAAAAAGGTCTTTGTTTTTTTTTTTTTTTTTTTTTTTTTTTTTTTTTTTTTGGCAGAACTGGTGATTGAACTCAGGTCCTTGCACTTGCCAGGGAAGCTCTTATTCCACTGAGCCATTTCCCTGGCCCCTGGTCTTTGGTTTTTCCATCTACTCTCAGGCCTAGAGGTCAGGGGCATGACCAGTGTCAGGATCCTCCTTCCAGTGAGCAGAATCCCTCACTGGTTTCCTCCAGGTGAGCAAAAACCATAAAATTTCAAGTAATCACAGCTCAAAGGCTATGCTGTGAAGATCTAGAGATACTTCTACCAGTAGAAAAGGCCTCAAGATATGGTGCCCAGGAGCTTGAACCCTAGATATCTGAGTGCATGAGATCAGTTCCCTTATCTTTTTTACAAAATAATGCATTTCAACAAAGTGATCTTTTTGCAGGTAAGGCTAATTCTGGAAAATGTGCTAAAGATCTACAATGTGCTAATGCTAAAATATGCTGAAAATGTGCTAAATCACCTTCCTTCAACTGTTACCTAGGATAGCTTGTCATGACTTCTTTATAGAATTCTAGAAAGTTCCATAACCTATTATTCTCCAAAAATGGATGAACATTAAGCCTTATATACTTATAGTTTTAGCTTCCAATGAGTTTCTCATTATCAAAGTGAAGATAAGAACATTGCCTTGTGGTGTTAAAAGACTTATGAAGTTGCATATGTAAAGAACTTTTATATAAATTGACCGACCATCACTGATGATCACTACTATAATATGAGGCTACTGTAATATTATGACATTGCAATCTATACTGCTAATTGATTATTTGTGTTTCTGAAGAATTTAGAACATATATATAATTGCCTCACAAGTGACAAGAGAAATCTTACAAATATTCTGTCATGATTTCACACAAGTTGCTTCCCAGGGAAGCCTGGCTGTTTCCCAACCTCTTGCATTTTTTATTGTCCCCTTGGTTCTGCCATTTTCAAATGTATTCCTACATTTGAAATGCTACTAAGAATCCCGGTTTATAAATCACTATTTAAAATGGGTCCATTTTGAAGGTTACAATTTAAAATTTTGAGCATATAAAAAAGACATACATCATATGAGAAACTTGAAAAAATAAATTGGATTTGTATGGATTGTTCCCCTTATGAGCAGGCTGGCTGCCTTGATTCCTGCATGCTGCCACGGTGTCAGTGGCAAGTTCAAGGCAGCAATCAAACAGCTCTAGGACCCAAAGCAATAGACTTAACGAACCATGACAATGAAGTCACTTTTTCATGTTGTTTGGTGGCAGAACAATAGAGAATAATAGAGAAATAAAGAACCCGCCAGACTTCATGGACTTTAAAGGAACCCCAGGACAGCCTCACACTTTTCCAAGTGGCTCAACACCCGACAGCAGTTATATACCTCATTCAACCCTTAGTCAGAATGGAATGATCCCTTCTCTATAACCTTGTGGGTATGGAGAACAAAGGGCAGAGGGATGAAGGGGCAGAGAGAAAAATTAAGAAGAGGAGCTCAAAGGCCAATCTATCACTATTTCTATACTTCAAGATATTGAGGCAGTCAGAACCAATTTTCCACAGTGGCTGTGGCTGCTGATTTGATCAGCTACTCCTCATGGCCGTCATGGGGATAGATGACTGCTCCCCGAGGCCACCTGCCAGAGCTTATACTTATCTCTGGATGAGTTTCCTTTCATCACTACAGTGCCTGCCTCCGACAAGGCAGGGGACATTTGTGACAATAAGGGAAATAAGTCCTATTTATGACTAGACTTTGGACCCAGTTAATGGAGACTTAAGGTGGGGAAGCTTTATTTCCTGAGTTATTTATACACACAGACAAAAACAAAACAAAACAAAACAGAAGTTTAAATTCATCATTTGGATCAAGGAAACTAAGACTTGCGGATATTCACACAGCAAAGCTAAGTTGCCTGTGCCATTTAATATCCAAGCCAGAACACTTTGACAGGAACAGGCCGTGTTTTAATAATTAAGTAGAAATAAGCTAACACTATTTGGGGTCAACTAAAGATGTAAGAAAGATTCCAAGTAAGATCTGTTTAGCGAATCGTAAGAAAGCCAAAATTTCCCACTCTGATCACTCAACACTACTGCATTTATGGAGGAAGAATGCAGAGCATCCTGAGGGTGGCATGTCTCCAGTTAGGCAAATGGCATTAGGCACCACCTCACCTGGGAGGTAAGAAAAAGAAGATATGAAGTCAAAAACTGTACCTGCATGGCCAGTATGCTCTCTCATTCTGAGAGAGATAACATTTTGGGGAAAAAAGTCCACAAAATTGGGTATGTTCAGTTTGAACACCAATCCAAAGACTTGAGGAGAGGTAGGAAAACAGGCAGAGTGTCTTAAGAATGAAGGACTCTTCTGGATGTGGTGGCACATGCCTATCATCCCAGCACTATAGGAAGCTTGGGCAGGAGGATCATAAATCATAAATGTGAGCCCAGAGCTAGGGATATAGCTCAGTGGCACAGTGTATGCCTGGCAAGCACAAAGTCCTGAGTTCAATTCCTGGTACCAAAAAAAGTGAGCCCAATTGGAACAACTTAGTGAGATCTTATCACGAAAATAAAATAAAAGGGCTGAAAATATAACCTATTGTGAAGGCCCTAAGTTTGATCCTCAGATCTTAAAAAGAAGAAGAAGGAAGAAGAGGAAGGGGGGAGGAGGAGAAGGAAAATGCTATCATTCAGGCATCTTCCTTGTGCTATGGAGTCAACATAGCAGAGTTCACATAATCCATATTTTAAACCAGAACTCTAGTCATATATTTAGTAAGAAGTACCAATGCCTTCCTGGATTGCAAAAGATGAAAAGCAAACAGCTCTATACAAAGCCACAAGGAATATTCATAGAAATCATTAAAACCTTGTCAATTATTAAAGCAATAGTTTCATTTAGATGAAGACCAACAATTTTGTCCAGCCATTAATAAAGTCTATTTGAATGGAGTTTAGTCTTCTAAAGAAGTCCATTGGGAGTACAGGGCCAAGACCATTGATCCTACTGCTCCAGAGAGTCTCTCAATCTTGACACATTGACTAAAATCCCAGAAGAAGTTCACCATGGCAGCTGTCTCCAATGTACCTATACTGAACCATCACCATGCAGGAGGAGTTCCTTCAGCTTGCCTACCCCAGCTTTCTGCACTCTTCTTCTACTCCCAAAGCAGGGCAGCTAGCCAGGTGTTAGAATCTGCTCCTTCCCTTTCCTTGTGCTGAAGGTTTTTAGATTTGTCTAATGCAAAGAGCAAGAAACTCAGACTCATCTTTTCATTGTCCCATGTTACTGGCAGGCATCTTAGAATTATTGTGTCGCTGTTTATTAAACCTAGAAAAGAAATTTTTCTTCATTCAACTTTTCTTTCCGCAAGTGAAGAGGCAGAAAGATGATAAGGCCAATCGAAGGTCAGAAAGAGCTCAGGGAATAGGTTTCAGATTTCCTGACTCACAGTCCAGGCCTTTTTCTACTGAAGTACTCTATTCCCTGAATTGTTACTTAGATCCATCCCTGGTGTCTCATTTAAGAAGAGGAGGACTGACTAGAGCCGTTCTAGCATTTCTAGGAAGATCCCAGATGTAGCCATAGTGCTTTCTGCTGCTTTCTTTGTGTACACACAGTGGCTGACAAGCTTCCCTGAGTCTAGTGATAAGTTCATGATCAGGAACAGCGACCTGTTTTATGATTTGATGCTTAACTCTCCCCACTAAAAGGCTATTTCTATCAGCAAACAAAATTCAGACCCCAGTGAATTGAATGAAGCTTGCTAAGGTTAAAAAATTCAGTTCATCATTTAGGGCTTTTTGCTAGCAAGAAATATATTCAGGAGACAGCAAAAACAGACAAAATAGACCTCAAGGAAAAAAAATAAATAAATGATGCAACTAATATAACGTGAAGCCACAATAGGAAAATTTACTTTGAATCAGCAACATCATAAAGCTATGGGAAATGTTTCCTTGGCTAAAAGAAAAATGTTTTGCATCAGATTCACTGAAAATTTCAAGTTCAAAAATATTAAGGGTTGATAGAGATGAAACTTGCTTCCCAGAGCCTTATGTTTATGCATATTTTGAGGTATTTTTAGGAATCTGAAGGTAGACAAAGACTATGAGGAGCAAATTTAGATGTTTTGTTTTACACAAAGAATAAAGTGATTAGAACTGAAATTAATTAGTATTGAGGTGGAAGAGGGGGTGTTTATCAAGCTGTCAAAGTATCCTGACAGATTTTACTATGATCTTTCTATTAACCTTAGGAAAATGACTGGTAGGCCAATAGGCATAACCAAGACAAGAAGACCTAAGTTGGAGTGTCGGAGGATAGATCAGAACAAAGACACCCACCCAGGCATGAGGGACAGAAGGTACAGTGCAGATGTCACCAGAGTGCTTCCGATGTTTTTATAGCACTTGAAGCAAAAGAAGCTCCTCTACAATGAAGTACATGCACTGCACATCTCTCAATGTATACATTTTAGGGAATCCCTGTGACTTGAAGGAAAGAAAACCCCAAATATTGAATAAATATGCATGGATTGAACCCAACTCTTTGGTCCTTCTCTGACCCTGCCTCACTGCCCAGGACGGCTTCCTGAATGGTCTTGTTCAGATTGTTGCCTCTATTTCTCCTGAGTTTTGCTTTATAGAAATCATTCACGTTACAGTAGAATCAACTTGGGGCTGCAGTGCAACTCACAACACTGAGCACTACATGAGGTTTCAAAGAAGTATGTTTTTATTGTCGGTTCTGCCAAAAGAGCACAATGATGTGAATGGGGTTGAGGTCTGTGTGGATGAGCTTTATAAATGAGAAATTTCTGTAATTTTGGCTAATTACACACGATTAGTACTGCTCACAGAAAACCTGTTTGATGCTAAGTCTTATTTTGGAGCAGGTTGTTTTATCCAAAGATGCTGGAATAATGAAGGGATCAAAGGATGAGAAAGTAACAAAGCAGTAAGTCTAGTTGCAGGATCTCCTATGATCACAGAGTTTATAAAATAAAATGGAAAAGCTTGCTGTAAGAAAGTTCTTCATATCAAATTGGCACTGTAGCATTGAGAGAACATTGATCCCCACATGTCTTAATAAATGAGTTTGAAATAGGCAAGTACTACAAGAAATGCAAAATTTTTAGTAAAATATGCATGTTTTGAGTTTATTACATAAGAAAAAACAATGCAATATTTAAGCTTACATGCCTGACCTTTTACTTAATATTATGCTCTCAATTTGCACCCATCTGCCTATGAGTATTTCAAGTTTACCTTTTACTATGGCAGAGAAGTATTTCATTGTGCATAAATACCGTGTTCTTTAGTCATGCATTTGTTGATGGATATGTGTGCTGATTCCAAGATCTAGCTACTGTAGATCTGCTATAAACATGGATATCCTTGTATCCCCATAATGTGATGATTTTAACTCTTTGGAGAAGATGTCTAGAAGACAGAGAAATAGGAAGTGAGGAAAAATTAAAATAATTCCCCTAATTCTCTATGCCATTATTTCAAAAATATTTCCATTTATAAGCTGAATTGTTTCATTTATATTAGTAATCACTCTTAGTTCACTGAGATGAAAATTCTATGCTATTATCTGTTTGATTCATTTTTTTCTGAAAGAGGGTCCATTTTGTCTATGACTTGTATTCTTGTAACATTTGGCCATTTTTGTAAGATAATGGGATTCAGTGTGCTAACTTATGATTTTCCAATTTTTTGTTATAAAATTTTAGAATTTTTTCATAGAAGTAAGAAGAGTGCTTTTCTACAATTTCTTTATTAATATCCATTTGTATTGCATTAAAATTCAAAACAGAAATGCAGTATCAACATAAAAAATGGATGACCTGGATTGAAGAGATAGCTCAGTGGTATAAGTGGCTTTCTAGGCAAGTGCAAGGACCCAGGTTCAATCCCCAGGACTACACGCTATGCTGGCCCCACTGTGGGGGCACTGAGCTGGTCACCAAGACAAGGCAGGGTGGCGCACACCTGTAATCCTCATTCTGGGGAGGCTGAAACAGGAAACTCACTATGAGTCTGAGCTGCATAGTGAGACCCTGTACCAAATACAGAAAAAAAGAAAAAAAGGATGACCTTTAGATGTTTGTTAGAATTGTCTCCATGCTCTTTTCTGCCAATCGTATTTCTTCCCTTTGAGCACAACATTTCCTTCCTAGAATACAGCAGCCACAGTTGGAAGGGAAATGCACCCCTCTGAGCTCTCAACTTTGCCTTCATGAACTAACTTTTCAAAACGTTGGCTGTCTTGGGACTGAGTTTTGCATTCTTGCCCTTGTAGAGTTGTTCAGCTTTTTCTCTTCCCTTATCTCCCTGTCTCATCTTGCCAGCTAAATATTAAGTTGAGTCTCCATCAAAGAGTAGTAGCTGTTCCCTTCTCCTCATTCAGATGATATATTTAGTGGAGTCATATATTTTTTAAATGCACAAATGGCAAGGTAGACAAACAGGAAACTCGTAATACTTGCATATGCTCTTACCTACCCAAGGGCTCAGTCAGCCTCAAGTGAAGAAACCACCCCAAAAGGACACGATTCACTGGGTTCACACAGCAGGAGAACTTATTCATCCTTTAGGATTGCCTCAAAAGGACTTGCTGAAGATAGGTGTTACATAAATCTAAGAGATTCCTGGTATTGCAGTGCAGCCTAATGAAATTCTTAGCTGTTAAGCACCTTTATTGATTCCAGAGAATTCATCAGAGGGAAGTGGAATAATAAGGTACAATAACACTTTCTGTGATATGTAATCCTTTTCAGAAAGCTTTGATGCCCTGAAGGACCCAGAGTTAAGCAAATAATTTGCTCTCCAGTCTCCTGTGACCCTTATCCAAGAAAGAATGCAGTTTCTTCCAGCCAGGTTTGCATTTCACTGACTGCGTTTTCATATCTCAAGTCTTATTATAGAATTAATCTTCTGCTTGCAAATGGATGTGCAATGCTTACAAGGGTTTATTTTTGTTGTTGCTCTTTAAATAATGCATGTTGTTTCTTCACAAAGCCTGAGACAAAAAGAAATTGCTTAGTTTTGACTATATGAGACAAAATAAGAAAATTGATAAGCCGTAAATTAATTTGACCCACACCCATCCTTCCAGCACTGGCTTTAACTAGTTTGTCTACCTAGATATTTGGACATAGAAGACATTAGGTACAGAAGAAGTGTGGATGCTCGGAATTCCCTGAGGCACAGTAGGGTTTCCAGAGTGAAGATGGAACGTGGTGCTATCTGTACATTTGCATATTCAATAATCCAATTTGTATTTCATTGTTGTTGTCTGTCCTGTGCCAAAACATTGCTATACCTATAGACATGGAAACCAACAAGCCAGGCCTGTTCTTTCCCTTCATTATATATACAGTCAAGTTGGGAATCAGTCATTAATATATAACACTATGTGCATAAGGATATACTTAGAGTGCACCTTGGGCAGGTCAAGGCAGAAGCAGTGCCTAGAAGATGTGCTCTTGACCCTGAGCCAAACTGCCCCAGCAGCCCAAGCATTGGATAGTCAGGCTTTAATTGCAGTGTTGATATTTTATGATTAATAATGGGGTTCTGAGGTCATAGTTGGGTTTGCCGCCACTGTCTTAGGAACTTTGGCCTTCTCCTTCTAAGAGGTCATGATGAAAATCGCGATGAAACTTAGCCTCTTGGTATCTGGCGCATATTCTTCAAGTAATGCTGCCATCTTGGATGATTTATCTCCGCTTTGGGGACTTGAGGTTGACTGCTGTACAATTGGGAGGTCTGGCTGGATGACTAGAGAAGGATTTTTCAGAGCTGAGATTCTCAAATTGCAAATTTTATTTTATCTCTTCTACCATTCACTCTAAGCAGGGGACAAGGATTGCAGGCTTTGCACAAGTGTGTGAAGCATGAAACTGTCCCAGCTTTTAATGACCTTCGTCTTTTTGGGGGAGACTGAAACATAGGGGAAGTGGTGTCAGGGCTGACCATGTTCCAGCTGTGCTTTCTCTCAGTCCTTCCTTTCCCCTTTTTGCCTTAGTAACCCCATCTCTCCCCCCAAGGGGAGGGGGCAATAAGCCCTTTTGTCCCCTCCACATTTTTCTCCTTGCAGCCTATCACCTGTGACATGTGTGTGCGACATTCTTCTTTGAATAAACTGTGTATTTTCCTCCCTATCCCTTTAGATTTCCTATATCTGGATCATCTGTGTCTCTCTGCAGACAATCACAAGATGCTGAGCACAAAGCTCTGGGCCAGTGGTGTCCACAAAGGGCCTGACAGGGGCCCTGGTGTGCTTCTACTTCTGTCCATGTCATGTCCCTCCCCTCCAAAAGAAAATCTGAATATTTATCCCCAGAGCCTTGTGTAATGTCTGGCACTAAAATAGGAGCCTCATTAATTCTGCAGCCTTAGGGAGGCGACTTAAACTCATAAGCTAATTAAATAGACTGGGGATGATTAACTTCAAGGAGGTATGCTGCGAAGTTGTCTACGTGGGGCATGGGTGAAGCCCATGCTCACTACCATCAGGTACTCTGGTGGTCTCACCTTCCCGTGGGTCCTTCAGTGTCTCTTGTGCCTCCTTACTGATGGTTCATCATGGTATCAACTTGAAGAAGAAACACCTAGAAGGATAATGGAGCACGTTTCTAGCTGCGTTTGGGTGATTGACTTATAAGCTGAAACCTGAAGAGGGAAGACAGACTCTGGATATGGGTAGCACCAACCAATGCATATTCCCTTTTCCAAAGAGAAAGAAGGAAGTGTGTTGTTTTTTTGCTTCTTTGGAATCGTGCTAGTCTTCACCGCTGCTTTGGACAGTTGTCTCCAGCTCTGCTCACACACTCACTGCCCCCTCATTAATGCAGTCGTTCTGTCTGAACTAATTTTAATATTGTTGTCTAAACTGAAATTTTAATTTTCGCATATACAATGGTACCTCAGCTCAAGAACTTAATTCGTTCCATGATTCCAGTCTCAACCAAGCACGGAATGAATACAGTGACCAGAACCATGGAATGCATTGAGTTCACAAGCTGAGGCACCACTTCTGTCACTGGCAGAGGCTGCTTCAGAAGACTCCTGGACACCTCCACACCCCTCTTTTCTCCCGTGTGCTACAGTGTTCTGCTGTTGTTCAGAGCACCATTCTTTATGCCAACTCTCCCAACACTGATAAAATTAGCAGTCACTTAGGAAGCTCTTCTCTATGCTTTTTCCCAAGTACTTGATAAAAGGTTAAAACAAATTCTTTTAGAAGATGAGCTTTTATTGGCAATTTATTTCTCTAATTGATGGAATTAAAAGAAGAGTGGCAAATTAGCTGAGTCTGATCTCAGGTACAGAGCTCGACATGAGCAATCCCTGAAGTGCAGTCCTAATTGCTATCTGTATGACTCTGTGATTAGGAACCTACTTTATTTATTTAGGCTTTGATGTTAAACTCAGAATCAGATACAACCACCAGCTCCTGAAATTTCCACTCTGGATGCTGCCTCCTGCTTCTGTAGATGCACAAGATAGGCCAAGAAGCAGTGTGTGTGTGTGTGTGTGTGTGTGTGTGTGTGTGTGTGTGTGTGTGTGACATTTCCAAAGCATACTGCTTCCTCAGTGTTGGCTGGGAAAGAAGGGGGTTCTGGCTTCTGAGGCCCTGGTGGACTTTAGATCATTAGAACAGAGATGAAGGTTAATGCGATTTTAAGCAGCTGCTCTGGATGGTGTTGGCAGAAGAACTGCTTGGGAAACCCGTGAGGGTATCAGGTTTGACAGTAGGACTAGCCATAGACAGATGGAGAGCCCGGTCTGTTGTGCTCTGGGCATCTCCTTATGGAGTCCCCAGACCTGCTGCATATTTCCCCCACGTCTGCAGTAGGAGCTCTCTGGCTTGAGCTGCTCCTCCTTCACTCTTCATCAAAAGCACGTACTCCTGGATGCTAATTTCAGAATCTGCTCAGTTCTCCACCAGTTGAACAAAGAAGCAGCATGTAATGGCAAGTCCAAAGGAGGCCTTACCGGGGACTGAGTTTAAATCCCTGCTGACAACCAGGGAGCCTTTAGCAATACTTAATTACATTCGTGCTGAGTTACGACTTACTCCTAATACCTGGGGTAATGAAGGTACCTCAGAGGGTTGTATACAGTACAGACTAGGCTCAGTAAATGTTTTTTTCTTTTATTTATAACCATTAAAAGCTTTATTCATTAACCTCAAGTTAACACATTTGCATTTAATAAGACACTTTTAAAATCAAAAATAATATCTTAGCTCAAAGAAATTACTAAATATTACAGCATTTCAAATGCTGAAAATCTGTGTATGTGTATGTGTGTGTGTGTGTGTGTGTGTGTGTGTGTACATGTGTGCACATGCATGTGTGGGAAATGGTATATTTTGGGGTCCAACATGCTCTATCAAACTAGTAGTCCCTGGTCATCATTCCTCTGATGTCAACTTTTACCCTATGCTTTGTCTCATGGAGCCAGTTACTGAGACCTCTGCATTTTTCTTAAAACTGAGAATCCCCACTTCCTGCCCATGCTTCTGTCAAATGATTGCATTTCCAGGGGGCCCCAGGCTAGAGTCCCTGCTCACTTGCTTGACTTCTTTTGATCACACACTGCTCCCCTCCAGCTCTTGGCACCCCAATTCTTGAGTCCCCATCATTGATGATCTGTCTTTGAGGCCAGTTTCAACGCGGGAACTGCTGTCGTTTCCTTTGTAAACCTCTGATGATGTGGGGCAATACAATCTGCACCGCCACGCGCTAGGTGGGCTACTGTAGGCACTGCCTTGAGGAACTGGTGATGTGGTCAAGAAAGTCACGTACATGCAGCACTCAGTTCTATTTTTCTGTTACAAGATCTGGTGAAGGCTTTGTAATAAATTCATAAACCAGTAGATTGGGAATAAATATTCAGAATTTTTTAAAAAGTAGATTTATCTGAAGAGATTTTTTTTGTGGGGGTTGGGTAGGAACATCACATCTCTGAGTTTAGACCAGTTTTAGATTCTTCCAAACATTCAAGAGATTATTTGACAGAATTCACCAAAGTCCCATCAGCACTGTTAAGGTAGTTGATTATTTTGGAATTAAAATTTTGTTGATCGAGAGAATCGTGTTGCAAAATCATGTGGGGATTACACTGAAGAAGGACTAGGAATTTCTAGGCAGTTTCTTCTGCTGATTTCCATTAGTTTCTTCAGCTGACTTCATTTTCATATGGAATGCTACCTACTTTTCAACAGACATGAAATGTACAAACTGTGCACCACATGAAAGCCTAATATCGTGATGGAGCTTTGGAAGAAGTATTTTACATAGGTGATGCCATGTGGAAGACTGTCACATACAGAAAAATAAAGCTTACATGATGAAATAAATTAAGAACAAGAAGTGATTATGAAATGAAAGACACAACAAGAACATCATTCAGATGTAACAAATGCCACTGAGTTTATTTTGTGTTTTTTTTTCTTAAGAAACAAAATAACACACATGCAGTTGAATCTCTGACCCATGACATGTCCTTCTTACCAGGAGATGATGACAGTTCAGAAGTTGGTGTGCACTGATCCCAGTTGCAGCTTGTTTTAGAAGTTTACAACATTGAAATGTATTTAGTGAAAGGCACCTGATGTGATTTTCTTAGTTTTAAGTTGTTACATATCCTCACACTGCACATTTCCTTATGCATATTGATACACATACAATAGTTAAATGTATTTTAAATGCTGTGTTGTTATCCCATTTTAAATAATGTAATACTTTGCATACAGATATGTATACATATATATGTCTATCCTATATATGTATATGCTTAGCAATTGTGCTTTTTCAATTTTTGTGTTATAAATAATTCTTTAATAAATTTAAAATACATTAAATGTACATGTATGAGAATTTCTCTGAGGCACATACGTGGGAGTAAAATTGCCAAGTCACAGAACCTTTTCAATTTCAGCATCTTATCTATGGACATTGTATGTCTTTTTACTTACATTCTTCTTTTGTATATTTCATTGAAGCCTAACATACTTGTTACATATTTCTCCAAACAAGCTTTATGTTTATTTTGATATATAAAATTTCTTACTTGTGATTTTTGTCAGTTCTGATGATGGTTTTATTGTTATATTTTTCAATTATCTACTGAAGTATATTGACATAGCATCTTGTAATCTTGTTGAATTTGTAGTTATAAGTAACATACACATTGTCATGTGCACGTTGTCAATGTAAATAATCATACTGTCAGAAAATAAACATGACTTGTCTCCCCTTTTTGAATGTTTATGTGTGACTTCACTTACTTATGGCATTGATTATCAACAATATAGACAGAAATGAAAGAATGATTATGTTTATTTTACTCCTGAAAGAAAGTGCTGCTGACACTTTCCCATGAGGAAGAATTTTGATAGCATCTCAATTTAGATAAAGTAACTTTTCCTTTATTTCTAATTGTTCTTTTTTTAGTAACTTCTACTATGGATGGATGCTACATTTTACTAGTCTTTTGGAATCTATTGGTATAATCATAGTTTTTTTCACTTGAATTAATGTTGTAAAATATTGAAATGTTTTCAAATTCTATGACATTTTTGCCATTGCTTGAGTCAATGTTATTAATTTTTAAACATTTTACTGGCTAAAGCGTGTATATATTTTCCACTGTAACTGAAGACAAGGGAGTCCTCTGTAACACGGAGACCAATGCACACTTTACTATCATGAGCTCATTCATCTGACGCTTTGGGTTATAATCACCATGTTCCTTAAAAATAAAATAAGGTCCTATATTTGCAGAAAAATCATTCATATTTGTGCTATGCCTCTTTCTGCTTCTGTTTTCTAATTTATTATGGAAATTCTTGTTAGCCACTACCTATGCATTAGGGCAACCAGAAGATAGATGCCCTTACTGTGTTTGTGTGCCAGATCCTTTTCTTACACAATCTGGGCCCTGTGTGGTCTGCATTATACTGGGGATTGAGACAATAATATTGGATTCTCTAATCCTGCTATCATCATATCTAACCTCAAAGGAGATTAGCCAAGCAGTATCTCCAAAGGCAATACATATCACACCTAGCCCAGAGGAATCAAAACAAGCACTGGGTCACCCCAATATTTAGAGTTTTCTGTATTCCTCACATCCTCTCCCAACCCCACCTGTGCCAGAGACACCTTTAAATCAAGTCTGATAAGATTTTTTTTTTCACTTCCAACTGTTTGATTGGTTTTAGTGCTGAGAATAAATCCAGAGTCTCACAGATTCTGTGCAAGTGCCCTACCACTAAGCTATACTCCTAGCCCTAAGATTCTCTGTCAGAGATCCTTTTGCCTTAACCCTGTGTCTACTGCACATGGAGAGTTAGATCTTCTGTCCTGTGCTCATGGCTGCTGCATGAAGCTCTTTATGCTACCACTGCTTACAGCTCTGGTTAGGATGGTGCCAGAGTGCATTGTCATCTGTGTGAAGTGGGGCTGGGAATGCTTGGATGGCTCAACAGCACCAAATTATTAATAGTTGTACTGCTCAGAATTTATCCTAAGAACTGTGCTCAAATGGGTATTATGATAGCCACTGCAATTCCGTTCACTAGAGGAAAATTACAACGCAATTAATGTTGACAAGAGATCAACTGCATCAATAAAGTGTATATCCCTCAAAGAGATTGATATATGGTCACTACTTATTTTTTTAATTAATTAACTTATTTACTGGATACAGGTTCTCAACACGTAGTTTAGACTTGTAGCGATCCTTCTGGGATTACAGGTGTGTGCCACAGTACCTGGTTTTGGTGGCTGGCATGGTTCTCCTGGGTTCTGGGACCAGCATGGCATTTGGTACCAGGGATTGAACCCATGTCCTTGCACTTACCAGGCAGGTGCTTAGACCACTGAACTATCTATCCAGCCCTAGAGCCACTAATTCTGTGTCATTTAAATGCTATAACATATAAAATTAATAAAGTAGGCCTATATGATACAAATGTAAGGGAAGTGTTCCCTGTTTTCCTTTAAAAATAATGAATGTGTTTTCATATAGCTGCGTGAGTATGCAATGCACTGTATATACACAATGATTCCAAATTTCCATATAGTTTAGAATCACCTGCAGAGTTAAAAAAAAAAAAACAACAACCAATATCTAGAATTACCTTCTGATCAGAGTCATGTGTTCCTGTGTCTACAGTTTATGCATGATTCTGAGATAAGTTTAAAGCTGGGTGGAGTTTAGAAATTGCTGAGTAAAGCTATGTTAATTGTGGTTACAAATGAATGATGTGGTCTTTGTTTGTCTTGTAAAATTCTCTGAATTGTTGTAATTGTTGTAAAGAGAAAAGATGAAGATACTGCCTGATCTAAGGGAAAGCTTGAGTTTGTGCCATTTATCACATTTTCCGAACCTAGGTCAGGGGCTTCTGACACACAGGACAAACTCACCATTTACCGCCTTTCTGCCGCAGGTTGGCTGCTCAGAGCGAGCGCATCCCAGCTTCATCAGGACATCAGCATTTTCACCAGGTCTGCAGGGCATGTGCTCTCCCATGAAGGTTGGACACGTGTCAAACTGTTGAGAAAGGAGCATTGCAAGCATACTTGAGTTTAAGTATTTCCTAAGATAAAGAAGTTGCCCAGATAAACGTCAGTAGTCTCTTGTAAATGACAAGAAGGATAATCTATCAGTGGTAGATGATTTCAAGGGAAAATTCTTAAGTGTGCCTCTTTGGGATGTCCCTCTTCAGAGGGACGCATAGGAGGTATGAATTTTTAAAAGAATATTTGCCCATAGATCATAAATGAGGGGAAATATCATGCATTAGCCTGACTGCCTGTGGAGTTCCCAGATATTTGTCTGAAGTGTATTTCTGTGTCAGTAAGGGCACTTCAGAACTGATGACTTAGTCTTGCAGACTTTTATTCTCTAATGGGTGGGCATTGTGCAATCCCTGGAGGGCCTGAGCAAAGAAAACAGTACAGGAATCATCTACTTGCGCTCCTTGCTCTAGGGCTGGAATGGACACCAGGCTCTGTCCTGGTCCTTGGGTCACTGGGCTCAGACTGAAGCTTATACCTTCCTCTCTCCAGGCTGGGATGACAGTGCCAGCATTCCTGGGTCCCAGCTTTCAGGTGGCAGATCATAGACTATCCAGTCTTTGTAGTCACATGAGACAATTTCATAAAATAAATAAGTTTATGTATATTTTTACACTAGTATCTATCAACAATTACATACTCTTTATGAAGATAGATAGATATAGACAAAAACAGACACTACATTTTTTGGAGAACCTTAAATAACACAAATTTTGGTATCAAGAGTGATTCCTGAGGGACAGAAAGTTAAGGAAAAATTTTCTGAAGCAGTTCTGGTGTATCAGAAGTGACTCTCTAATCTTATTATATTTAAAACTATTAATGAGACTAATGCCAGTAATAAAGTAAACACTGATAGTTCTGTAGCCTGATTGCTTTTTTCCAGTACTGATGATCAAACCTAGGGAAATCCAACTCTGAGCTACATCCCATAACCTTTTTCTTTTGCTTTGTTTTTAAATTTTAAAACATGGTCTCACTAAGTGTCCCAGGCTGGCCTTCAGCTTTTGTTCTTCCTGCCTCAGTCTCCCAAGTAGCTGGGATTACAAGCATGAGCCATTGCACTCAGCTCATGGCCTGACTTGGGAGTAGAACTATATGTAGAACGAGATCTCCACTTGATATTCCTAATCAGCTTGGAAAAAAGTGAAGGGCTTGGTGACTGTGTATGCAAATGCCTTATTGATAAGCATGGTGTCCCATCCAGCATTGGTCTCTATTGAGGAAGTAACTTTACAGAAATGGAGGAAGCATGACAATGGGCCAGTGTTCGTGGGATTCATGAGTTTCACTGTGCTCCCCACCATGTGGAAGTAGCTGGATTGATGAAATGAAACAGCCCTTTGAAGATTCAGTTACAGCAGAATGAGGTGGCAGGATGTGAGGGTCAGGGCAGGGTATTCAGTGCATAGCTCTTTATGCTTAGTGTCAGAATATGGTGGACGGTGCTAATTTTCTACAAGCTTGGGTGACTGGAGGAGCTCTGCCTGCTTGGCTGGGTCTCCAGCCTACAGCTGGTTGATCCTGGAACTTCGTAGCCTCTGCAATTTATAAGCCAAGTATAAGTGAAATTTCATAAAGAATTTCATTGTGTGTGTGTATTCCATTGGTTATACTTTTCTTGGAAACACACACTGACTTTATTATATAAATATATAGGATTCATCCATTGTGAAGATGGCTCCTCCTGAGACCATTACAATGGTAAGTGAGATCTTGCTCATGTTCCTATTGTCACATGAGGTATATGTGTCACTCATTTAGAACATGTACTAGGATGACTTAACAGTTTGAATGTTTTTCGATTTTTTTATTTTTTGCATTATCAGGGATTGAACTCAGGACCCTGTGCTTGCCAGGCAAATGCTACTGAGCTATCTTTCTGACCCCAAACAACTGGGCTAACAGGCAAGGCCACTTTTTATTTTTAAAGAATATAACATAGTGATAAAAATATTAGAAATAATACAAGATTTCACTAAACAAAGTAATAGGAATTCAACAACGGTTGCTGCATTGCATGATACTATCTTTAAATTAATTTTTCAGGTTACCGGATATAAATATACAGTACTCATTTAAAGAAAAACAAAACAAAACAGTAACAAAGAAGTTATAAGAAATTCAAGAGGAAAATATCAGAGGAAAAATTTTAAGCATTAACTACTCCTTTCAAAAGACCAGCAAAAATTGACAATACAATTACCTAAACTAGTCTTCATATATACCTAAGCATATTTTTCCCTTCTTCCATTTGCCCTTTTCCTCACCCAGGTTTTTCTTTCTACTGAACAGTTTCTTTCCCTTTCACAGTAGCTGTTATACCTTTCAGATTTTCATTACTCTTTCTGGTTCTTACACTAGCAAGATAATATGATGTTTGCACATGTGGATCTGATTTATTTCACTTACCAGTACATTCTGTAGCTCTATTCATTTACCTACAAAAGCCTCAAACTTATCTTTTTTATAATCAAATAATACTCCATTGTGTAAAAATAATGTATCTTTTTTACCTATTCCTTATTTGATGGACCCTTGGGTTGTTTCCAAGACTTAGCTGTGACAAATTACACTGCTATAAACATGGGTGCATATATATTGCTGTGGTAGGATGATTTCAGTTCTTTTGGGAAAATACTCAGGAGGGGAATAGCTGGCTTGCATGGGACTTCTATGGAGCTTCCAATCCTAGCTCTCTGAGGAGCCTCCATGCCGATTTCCATAATGGCTGTAGCAGCCTACACTCCCACCAACAGAGGAGAAGGGTTCCTTCTTCCCCACAGCCTTTCTAGTGTTTGTTAATGATTGACTTCTTGACGATAGCCATTATTTCTGGCTTAAGATGGTATCTCAGTGCTGTTTTGACTTGCATCTCTTGAATGACCGGTGAATTTTGGAGGCCTGATTTTTTTTCTTTCTATATTTTAGGGTAGGGTCTATAGGGTGTTCAAGGTCTCATTATTAGATCAGACTCATAGTGATTCTCCTGTTTTCAGCCTCCCAAGTGTTGGCATTACAGGTGTGCACCACCAGGCCCAGTCTCGATTGCTGTCTCAGTGCACCACAGGGGTGGGGCCAGCACAGCAGGCCCAGGGATCAAACCCCTGGCACTTTAATCCACTGAGGTATTTGGCTGGTCCTGGAGGCTTGATTTCTAAAATTCCTTATATGCTCTGGATAGGGGTCCTTTGTCTGACAGTCTGCTATTATTGTCTCCTACTTTATGGGTTTTCCTTTTACTCTGATAGTGATTTTTTTTGAAATACAAAAAAAAAAAAAAAAAAAAAAAAAAAAAAGATGAGATCCCAATTGTTTATTCTTTGAATTATTTTCCATGCAGTTTGACTTTTGTTCATGAACTCTTTACCTACCATGCTCTTAAGGTTTCTATCTACTTTCTCTTCAGAAGATTTAATGTTTAAATGTTAATATTTAAACCTTTCATCCATTTTGACTGTACTTTTGTGGATGGGGATAGGCATGGTCTATTTTAAGCCTTTGGCATGTGGAAAGCTGGTATTTCCAACACCATTTGTTAAAGAGGCTATTTTTCTTCCAATGAATATGTTTGGCCCTTTTATATGGTAGCTGAATGTGCCTGTAGTTGTGTCTACATCTTCTAATCTGTTCCATTGATCCTCAGGTCTGTTTTTATGCCAGTACCATGCTGATTTTATCACAGTAGCTTTGTAATATAATTTCAAGTTTGGGATTGTGATGCCTCCTGCCTTTTTTTTTTTTTTTTTTTTTTTTTTTTTTTTTTTTTTTTTTTTTTTTTTTTTTTTTTTTTTTTTTTTTTTTTTTTTTTTTTTTTTTTTTTTTTTTTTTTTTCTTGTCTAGGCTTACTTTTACTATTCTAGGTTTCTTCCTGTTCCAGATGAATTTGAGGACTTTTTTTCAAGGTATGTGAGGTATGCTAGCGGTATTTTAAATGTGATTGCATTGAATTTGTATGACAATTTTGGGAGTACAGTCATTTCCACAATGTTGGTTCTTTCTATCCAGGAGCGTGGAATGTTTTCCCATGTTTTGAAATCTTTTTAAAGAATACGTTAATTTTTGATTTATAAATCTTTAATTCCTTTGTGAGATTGATTCCCAAGTATTTCATTTCTAGGGGGTGTTACTGTGAAAGGCACAGTTTCCATAATTTCTCTCTTGGTGTATTCTTTATTTGT
>PVKA01008671.1:0-71922 GCA_004027165.1 Ctenomys sociabilis
TTTTTTTTTTTTTTTTTTTTTTTTTTTTTTTTTTTTTTGTCTTTTTGAGACAGGGTCTCGCTATGCAGTTCAGGCTGGCTTTAAGCTCACTTTGTAGCTCAGGCTGGTCTCAAACTCACAACAATCCTCCTGCCTCAGTCTCCCGAGTACTGGGATTACAGGCATGCGCCACCACGCCCGGCTTATCCTGTGTTTAATTGTTTGACCTGTTTAGTGGGTTCCTTCCATTCTCATTTGTGGAGTTCTGGTCATTGTGGTCTTTCTCTAGAACATCTCTCAGTAGTTTGTGTAAGGATGGCCTTGTCATTATGAAAGTCTTCAGTTGTTCTTTGTCATGGAAGTATTTCTCTTCTCCATCAAACTTGAAAGAGAGTTTTGCAGGGTATAATAGTCTGGGCTGGAATTTGTTTTCATACAGGACTTGAAGAACTCTGCTCCATGCTCTCCTTGCCTTCATGGTTTGTGTGGAGAAGTCAGCTGTAATTCTGATTGGTTTTCCTTTGAATGTGATCTGCTTCTTTTCTCTAGCAGCTTTCAGTATATTATTCTTGTGTTGGATTTCTGGGATCTTGACTATTACATGTCTCGGTGTGTTTTTACTTGGGTTGAAGTTATTTGTTGTTATGTGTACTCCAATTACCTGAATGTTGGATTGTTTCCTCATATTTGGGGAGCTTCCTGTGATTACTTCTGCCCATATTCTTTTTATATCATTTGTATTGACTCCTTCATTCTCATTTATGCCAATTAATCTCATATTGTTCATCTTGGCGTCATTTTGCAGGTGATGGATCATTTTTTCCTGCATTCTCATTGTTTTTAAGAGATCTTTTCTCACCTTTTCACTAGCTACACCTACGTCTTGAAGATCTGAAAATCTGTATGCTTCGGATACCTGAATGTTGGATTGCTTTCAGTAAAACAGCTTTCTGGATTCATGATTGATATTTTTAGTTCTTATCTATCTCTTTGACTCTGCTTCATGTGTTCTATTTCTTTTCTGTACTGCTCATTCCAGGAATCCATCATATTTCTGATCTCTTCTATTTTTTTTTTTTTAATCAGTGTCTTTAGAGGTAGCTATTAATTCTTTGACTGCAGAGTTTTTTCCAAATTGGGTTTTCTCTATATATTTCTGGAATTGATTCTCTACTTCAGGTGCTATGATTTCAAATAATTCTTTTTTTATTTCAGAAATTATTTCTGCTTTAAGTTCCTCTTTACCTTTCTGCTCTTGTTTCTTTGCTTCCAACACTGTTACTTCATACTTTCCAGCTGGAATAGTGTTCTCTGCACTTGTTCTGGGTGGACATTGGGTTTCCCCCATACATTTTTGGATTTGACTCATTTCTTCAGATGCTATGTATTCAAATATTCCTTTTTTTAATTTCAGGTGTTAATTCTTGCCTGAGTTCCTCTATACCTCTGCTATTGTTCCTTTGCTTCTGTCTCTGTTCATTCATTTCAGCTGAGCTAGTATCCTCTGCACTTTTTGGTGGATTTGAGGCCTGAAATTGCAGTTTTCTCCTTGTCTTTGTCATTTTGTGTAGCACTGACCTCTAACCTTTGGTGTAGAGCTTTGGTGCAGTTATAACCTTAGCACATAATGAGATTTGGGTGCCACTGTATTAAGTTTGAGATTATCCAGTTACACCTGGCCTGGATTTAGCTGTTGCGTTCAGTCCTTTTTGCTGTAGCTCTCCTGGTACAACTGTGAGCCTGTGGTTCCCTTCTGTTAGGTCCCTCATCTGGGGAACACTGGGGAGCACAGAAGCTCTCCCTCACACTCATCAGGCCAGGCGGGGATGGATCAAATGCCTGAAGAGTCACAAAAATTCTCGCTCCTGTGGTGGGATTGGAGGCAGGGGCTCTGGGGAGTTGCCAGGCAGGCCTGTCTGGGGTGTCTCAGGCAGGCCTCTGGCTAGAATGTCTTGGGGCTTGAGGCTCTGGATGGTGCAGAGCATGCAGGGAGAAGCCAAAGGCTCTTGCTCCAATTCACCACACACTCACTGAACCAGGATCCCGAGAGTCGGGGAAATTCCCACTTGCTTGGTGACCTTGGGGGCAGGAGGTCTGGGGAGTTGTTGGATGAGTTGGCCCTGGATGTCTCAGGCCGGTCGCTCTCTCTAAGTGGCATTTCATACATCACCAAATCATTCTAAGCATGTTGGTAATGGATGCAGAGTATTTACATAATTGGCTTCAGAGCACAGTGCTTTCATTGAGCTGGGGAGGATGTGGAGGTGAGAATGGATTGGGGACCAAAGAGAGGGGGTGGCGCAGTGAAGAGATCACTACAGAGACTAACCAGGCAGGGGTGCAGGAGGAACAGACCTACCCTGGGACAATGGGAGGTAGAACCATGGGAAAAGAACTCAGGCATTCACTGGTGTCCAGTGCATGCTTATTGCATTTAATAAGACTATATATTTATGCTCATGCATTCTCCCTAGCTACAAAACATTTTACATTGTTTCACATGGTGAGATGTACACTGTCCTCATTCCTTTACTTCATTCAATGGTGGCCATCCTTGGCGGAGACACAGCTCTGAGAATTATCACAAAGGTGAAGACTACAAAGATGAGGAAGCACAAGATGACGCCGGGTGAAGGAATGTGACTGCCACTGACGGACTTTCCAGAGCTGGATAATTATGGCACATACTCCATGTTCATCGGTCACAACGGCACCCACTACATTATGTCCAGATGCCTGGGCTTTCTCCGCTCAGTACTAGGATTGACCCTAGGGCTTCACACATGCTAGGCAAGCACTGTACTGCCGGGCTACATTCTCTAAATGTGGGTTCTTTGCTAATGAACATATGTGCAGTCAGTCAATGAAATTAAAAACTTAGAAGCATCTTAGATTCCTCTTTCTCCTTTTCCCATTTAAGCTCCAGAGCCTTTCTGTTCTTTCCCATCTGCCTCTCTCCTCTCTCTGTCCTCCTTCGGTGGTAGGCTTGATCCCATCTTTCATACCAATAGGTTCCTAAATGCCCCACTCCAACTCATTCTAACAATAGTCACCAGACCATCCTGTTTGTACCACAAACCCGAGAGCATCACTTCCTTGCCTGGCACACTATTGGCCAAGAAGAATGACGTCAAAGATTTTGATGACTGCTCTTAGACTCTGCTAGGCCTCTCTTTGTCTCTACTTGAACAGTGGCTCTCCAGTATGGGTCCTAAATGACCACTTGTTAGAAAGATGAATTCTCAGGCCCTTCCTCAAAGCTAATTGAATAGAGATTCTGGGATTGAGCCAGAAATCTGTTTTAATGCGCGTGCCAGCAGTTCTGATGCTTGCTAGAATTTTAGAGCCAGTGGCCTAGTTGATGAGAGAGTGGAACCTGACAGAGATAGCCACGTTGCCAAGCCAAGTCCAAATTCCCTGTTTTAAGATTCTTCTATGAGTGTGCCAACCCAGGCTGGGCCCTCCTTTCCCTCAGCATATTTGTATGTATTCAGTGTTGTTTGAAATTAAATAATTTTCTAAATACTGACATTTTCTTCTTTACTACACGAAAGAAAATACCACTGCCAGCACTTTTCTATTACATTGGCATTCGATATGAAGCTTAATACATAGTGAGCATGCAGAACTAAACAGGGATCATTAATTTATATTCCAGGCTAGGGCTATTCATTAATTTATCTGTCTGCCTATCTACACTTTCTACTTTTGTAAAAATAAATAATTCAAAGTGCTCTGCAGAGCATCTGATATGTTTGTGCTGGGATGTTACAGTGGTTCCCACTCATTCAGAGCCATAGTATATTCTTTTCTTTCTGTTTTTTTTTTTTTTTTGAAGTTATTTATTTATTTTGTATTTTTAGGGAAGGGCCTACAGGGTGTCAGGGTCTCACTACTAGATCAGACTTGTAGTGATCCACTAGTTTACAGCCTCCCGAGAGGGATTACCACACCCAGGCTCAATTGCTGTCTCAGCGCACCCCAGGGGTGTGGCTGGCACAGTGGACCCAGGGATTGAGCCCCTGGCCCCTGTGCCTTCTTACAGTTGCTTTAATCAACTATTTGGCTGGCCTCACAGTATTTTCAGAACTGCAGACCACAATCGTTTAGCAGATCTCAAGATCAATGTATGGGTCAGGACCAGAATTTTGAAGGTGAACAACCCTAAACAATAGATTAGAATGAAAAATAATGAGGCTTTGGGCACAGAGATAAGTTATTACCTCAGGAGATGTTTCCAGTTAAATACAGACACGTGTACATGTACTACATCATAATACAAAATAAATAGTTTCCTGAGCTGCAAAACTATTAAAAAGGAACTGGAGCTGGGCGTGGTGGGCATGCCTGTAATCCCAGCACTCGGGAGGCTGAGGCAGGAGGATTGTTGTGAGTTCGAGACCAGCCTGAGCTACAAAGTGAGTTTAAGGCCAGCCTGAACTGCATAGTGAGACCCTGTCTCAAAAAGGCAAAAAAAAAAAGGAACTGGAAAAAGTTCAAATTGGTCTTTTTAGAATCATTAAAAATGTGAAAAAGGAGAAAGAATTAACATTTGTCGTGCACTTGCTAGCTTTCCTGTGCAATGACATGGATTCTCACTTAATTTTTTGCCAACTCGTGGAGGTTGCTACGCGGGGCTCGCGCTCATCAGACAGGTGAGTCACGTCGCCCAGCACTGCTGGAATCAGGCTGCAGATCTCTCATCCTGGGTCTTCTCCTCGGTGGTTAGAGGGTAGCCTTTCGTTCAGGCTGCAGTGTTGGGCTACTAATTAATTGCTTGGGGTGCGTGCAGGCCCTTCCTCTTTCAAGTCTCTTTAATGTCTGTGAGGCAGAGATGGGCTTCTGACGTGGTTAATATTCAAAAGGAGCCCACCAACAAATTGTCTCAGGGATAATTACCTCAGCTCTGTTTATAGAAAACCATATGTCGATAATAGCATGATCTGCTATTTGTGAAGAGCTGATTTTCTATAAATCCAGAAAGTTAGTGTTGCTTTCCTATAAATATGCAAATGTGTTAATCATCACCTCATCTTCTGGAGACCGCTAATAAATCAGAATGTCACTTACATATTAACCTAAAAAGAACAAAAACATCTACCTGCTTTCCCTCTGACAAACAGCACCACACACACCCTTTCTCTGTGTTTGATGTTCAGCTAGTGCTCTCTCCCCATCTCCTTTCATTTCCTTCTTAGCATCCATCACGCTCCTTTTTTTTAAATCTGTCTTCATTGTCACTGTTTTTTTTTCTTTTTGTGTCTTTGATCTATAAGACTTTAATTTATATTCTGTTAAATGCTTGTTTCCAAGAGACATCTGTGTGTCCATTCATGTCCTCTACTGGCCACGCTTGGTAGGGAGTGACTTAAACAAGTATCTGGATGTGTACTGGGGGAATCTTTTGTCCTTGGGTCTGTTCCAGAGGGTTCATAATGGTGTTTTGTTGTAAAGTTTCCTTTAGGTCAAATGTGTCTCTCCCCAAACAGCACAGAGCCATTAGTGGAAAAGTCAAGAAGGGCTTTGGATGTGGGGAGGTGATGTTAGACTTCAGTGAGATCTGAAACGTCCTCAAGAGGGCCAGGGAGATGGCTGAGTGGAATAAGCACTTCCCTGGTAAGCGCAAGGGCCTGAGTTCCATCCCTGGTTCTGCAAAAAGAAAAAAATAATAAACAAAACAAAAAAAACAAAAACAGAAACAAAAACTTCCTCAAGGGCTCAGCTAGCAGCTTTCTATCCTCTGCAGGAGACACTGGGGCTTTGGACTTGAATTTCTGGATCTAGAACTTTTTCCTCCTTCTTTGCTTGACTGGCATTCTCCTCATTTGTCTCTATAATAGATTAAGACAAAGAGAATAGCAGGTTTTCCATTCAGGCTTCTCTTGAGTCTGGCTCAGTTATAGAGCTGACAATTTCCCTTGGGCAGATCAAGTATTTCAATGGCATCTTGTGTATTTAGTGATTTCTTCCTCCTTTGCAATGCTGTGTCTTCATTCCCTGTCTTGCTTACCTGCCAAACTTCAGCTCACCTTTTAGAACCCTCTAAGAAAGTGGTGGCGACCCTATGGCCCGTGGGCGGCAGCAGACCATTATCACAGGCAGATCTATAGGTTTGCTGTCTCTTCTGTAAAGGCATTTCTGCTTCTGCGAGGCCTACCCTGATCTTCCCTGCCTCTTCTCCCATATTCTGTTTGTTTGTAATGTCACACAACCACGTCCAGTGAGTGAGTGTCCATTCCATGTCAAGTAACAAAATCAGTAGTGTCCCTGTCTTTCTGATGCTCAGAATTCAGGGGAGGAAAGGAAATAAACATCTCCAAATTCTCACTTGCTTCCTTCCTATCAGGGAGCTCTGCCTGTGTTACTCTTTAAGTATACATGGGCTTCTCTCTTCCCCTCCCTGTTGCCCTCTCCATAGCCCAAGCCACCAATATCTCTCATCTAGATACTGGAGGAAAATGACAAGGGTTTCTCTTTTCTTTCCCTTTAATATTTCTCCTCTTTCTAGGTCATGCTCAATGCTGCTACAGCACTGGGACATACTCAGTGTGTGTGTAGCCTGTGGTCTTCATGGTGGCTGTTCCTGTCCCTCCACCTGGGCTGCCCCTGGCTCTGAGTTTTGCATAGTAGTAATCCTGTCTTCCAGATGCAACATCTTCAGAGAAGCCCTTCCTGGCTGTGCGTTCATGTCCTTCTTTGTTGTATTAGCTCTCTTAGCTCTCAGCAAGGCAGGATTTGCTAGTGCTCTGTGTGCACACTCATGTACTTACTGTCACGCTCTTCTTTCTGGAAGGTGCATCACATAAGAGCAGTGCCTTTCTCTGTCTTGGTCCTTGCTACAGATTTCCTTCCTAGCATAGTGCCAGGTACACATGAGGGACTTAATAATGTGGTGAGGGTATAAAAGAATCCAGTCAAGATATAATTGCAAATCGTGCTAAGACCTGTATAGAAAGAGAAGAGGCTCCAGACATTGAGAATAACACCTGTTGGTGAGTCCCTCACTCAGCTTAGGTTGATCTGGGCAAGTCCCTTTGAGGGCAAAATCCAGGCTAAGATGAGAACCAAAAGATAAAGAGAAGACATCAAAGACAGGGAGAAGGGGTTTGGAGCAGCAGGACCAGCTTGGATGAAGGCTCTGCAAAGGGAGGAGCATGACAGCTTTGAGAACAAAAGGTCCCTGCATGGCTACAGCCTTTGACTAAGCGAGGAGTAGAGACGAGGCTGGATGAAGCTAGGGGGTCACCCAGGGTCTTGCCGGTGGGAGGAAGCACAGACTGCATATGCTGGGCAGGCTTCCCTAGCAGGGCTCACTGTGATTCTCACCCACCTGTCAGTGGGAGCCTGGATTAAGTAGGTGGAGGCCAGATGGGGCCTTTAGGAGGCTCTTGCCAGTGAAGAATGGAGAAGGAAGATGCAGCACAAATGGAACACAATTTAAAGGTAAAATGTAGAGAATTTATAGATGGATGGGGGATGGAGTGTGAGATAGGCTCTTTTCTTGAAACAAGTATTTGTACTGTACGTGCATGTATGCATGTGTACACACACACACACACACACACACACACACACACAGAATGATAAGGAGACATGGTGTGTCTGCCTGGGAATGCAGCTGCCTGGTAGAGAAAGACTGTTGCAGTAACACACACTACGGGAGGGATCTGGAAGCAGAGGGTGGGTTCTGTCATTGTTAGGAGCCCATCATGTCCTTCTCAGCTCAAAATCTGTTTTTCTAAATTGTTAAAATCTTTTGTGTTAGTTTGGTCCTAGATAATCAAGACCTGTGACTAAGGCCTGGAGAATTAAGACATATGCTGGTGACACAGTCGCCGGGAGATTTGTCGGCAGGTACATGTGGGTGGAAATCTTCAGCTCCACCCTTTAGTCACTGTGCAACTCTGATGAACATAGTCACTGCCCCTTAAACTCAGGCTCTTTAAGACCCAAAGAGGAATGATAACCAAGGTTTGTTTGAGAACAACTCCAAGTACATGTTACCTGAAAAGTTTTTAGTAGATATATTTCCCATCAGTGTGGAATATTGACATAGCATAGAAGTTGAAAATGTGGGCCTGCTACTTACTAACTGCATGAACACAGGTAAAAAAGTTAATCATTTTAGCCTCAATTTCTCATCTGTTAGTTGATATTTACCATTCATATCATAGAGCGATAACTGAATGCATCCACAGATAATATTGAATACGTAGTCCAGACTCTGAAAACCACTCAATAAATTTCAGCTGCTAAAGAAGGTTGGAAGCAAATCACTTGACTCTAGTTGCGTCTCCACCATCTGTCATCCTCGTGAGCCGCAGGCAGATCAGTGAACCTCTCTGTGCCTCAGTTCATCTTCTAAATAGACAGAGTCAGTACAGATCTCATACGGGTCTTCTGGGTACAAAGTGAAACAACCGACGTGACCATGTAGCCCAGTGTCTGACACACAGCAAAAGCTCAAAATGTCCCTTATGAGCACTACACTGTGTTACTATTTGTCTTGTTCTCCATTGTATCGCTAGGACAGAACACGTGAGACTAGAGGAGGCTGGAGAGTCCAAGAATATGGCACAGCCGTCTTCTCAGCCTCTGGGGGTGGGGTGTGGTCCTTCATAACCATCAGGAAAGCTGAAAGCCAAGCGTGTGAAAGACACAAAGCCCTCCTTAATAACCAGCTCTAGCAAGAATAAGCCCATCCCCATGACCAAGGAACTGACCCCTCTTTATGACCTTCTCACTTCTTAGTGGGCCACTGCCTCTCACCACTGCTCTGTTGGGAAATACATTTTGACATGTTTCGGAGGAGCAAACTACAGTCAAACCTTCACACTTCTACCTCATGTTGCTTCTTCCTGATTTTCCATGTTTAACTCTGTAATCTTAACTGCTCTCACCTCTGTGAAGTGGGGGGGGGGTCATAGAAGAACTTTCTGGTGGGATTCTGGAGCTGCTTAGCTCTGAGTAGTGCTTAGATGAAAGAGAAATCATTACCATTGTGTTTTGCCCACAGTGGTCACGGCTTTTGCTATGGCCCCGGAGCCTCAGCAATTGTGCCTCCTCCTCCACCTGCCCATGTTTTGATCAAGATAATTTGTTTCTATCTCCAGTGATTTGTCCAGTTTTGGAGGAACTGGGGTTCCCATTCATCAATTCACCTTGAATTCTCATCACTGTCTTTCAAAGTGTTAACAACTCTGCCCAAGTCCTAGCCTCCTTTCCATCATCCCAGCCCCTCACAGATGCTAGACAACAGTGACCCTGGAAGGACCTTTGTAGCCAGAGTGTTGTGTGTCTAACCATCATTGATCACCCCCTTGCCATCAGAGTCCTTCAACTAACTGGTCACCATGAACACACAATAGGGAAGAGTCACAGGACCAGAATTGAACACCCACTCTCAGTTATAGCTCTATCTCCTTTTCTTTCATTTACCCCTACCTTCCTTTATCTATTCACTACTACCCTGCCATTCAACAAATATTAAGTAAGCTCTACTTATTCATAAAGGATAACATGGTTTTGCTTTGATTTTACCATCTCATTATAGTAAGGAAAGATTAGGTCCATGGACAGCCACACTGGTTTACCATCCAAAGTGAATTAACAATTGATTTTCTTCTTTACTCTACTTAGAATCAACCAAAGTATTTGTTTTTTGATAAAATATATTCACATATAAAACTCCTAACATTTGTAAAGCAAATGCACATTTGCATCTAACATTCCAACTAATCTTCATTAAAGCTTTCAGAAAAATTGTATGATTATTTCCCCTGATTTTACATGGAAAAAGTTGAGATCCAAAGAGCTTTGGCAAACAGCTCAACATGCCTCAGTATTGAGAGAAGGTCTTCTGGTTTAAGCTTTGTATCCCTTTCCCGTACATTCCATCATGCATTCTGGCTCCGTATTCCGGAGGCTCGGAGTCCAGCAATGACAGAAAGATGGCCAACAGTCACTGAGCACTTGCCAGGCTGTGTGGAGACTGGGCTAACCACTTCAAACGCACCATCTCACCTAATCAGGACATGAAATGGATGCAACTCTCCCGTTTGGGAAGAGCTGAGGCTTAGCAACGTGAAATGTTATACTCAAGGTCACGCGGTCGTATCAGTGGAGTCAGAGGTCAAACTTGGAGATCTTGCATCCTAACCAGCATGCTATAGTTTCTCCAGTGGGCCATAACCCAGATTTTTTTCTAACCCCTATTCCTTAGTAGCTTGTCAAAGAGTTAGCAGGTCCTAGCTAGCATTTAATAATATTTAACCAAACATAAGACAATAGGATGGAAAATATCAGACTGCACCAAAGCACAGTGAAGTACTGAAACTTCCCTTAGGTAAATACATGCCTGCTGGATCATGATGTGAGACATATTTCTTACTTTTAGAGGTGGTCAAGAGTTTCAGAAGACACTAGATTTAGTGTGCTCCACTGGTGCTAAACCTGTATTTAATCACTTTAAATAGAGGAAAAGTCACCATTAACAAGGCATTGGGAAGCTTACCAGTCAGGATTCTCTAGAGAAACAGAATCAATGGTGTCTCCAGAATTGTGTACATTCATGTAAAACCAATCATGCATGCTACAAAGGGCCTGCATCATAAGGAATCGGCTGTTACGATTAGAGAATCTGGTGGGGCTATCAAGACCTTCTGTTGGCTGGAGACCCAGGGCAGCTACTGAACAGTAAATACTTACACTGGTGCTTTCTGGGACACTAGGATGAAGTACACAGATCCCTGCCTTGGGAAATTTACAGGGAGCTGGGAGCTAAGGGCACACAGAGCTTGAACAGAAAACAATGCAGAAGAAATGCAAAGCAGGAAGAAGCCTGCCTTTACCAAAGCTCTTGTTTCCAAAGCTCCAAAGACATTCAGCTTGTTTCCAGAACAGTGGTAGTTGGAGATTGCCTGTTGGAGAGGGGGCGGGCCTTCTCAGTGCACTGGGTGGGGGCCTTGTACTGGAGAGAAAGCAGTTGAAAGTGGGTGGGGGTAATAGGAAAGCATCCAGGTCCACACAAGGCTGGACTCTGCTGGGAGGCTGGCTTCTGGACCAGTGCAGAGATGAGCACAGTCCTGCAGCTGGGTCGCACTGGAAAGCCGATGGTAGCAGTGGCCAGGATTTGGAGTCAGAGTGGCCAGCCAGCTGCAAAGGCCACGCAAAGGGAATGCTGGTCTCCCCTAGTCCTGGGAGAAACGTGCACCCACATCCAAGGGAGTGTGCTCCTGCCATGCTCAGGCCTCCAGAACCAGGCCGACTACACTCTCCTGGGCACCTCACTGGTCCCTGGGCAAACCGTTTCCCTTTCTCTTAGGGATGCAGTGCCTCCTCCCACTCCCAGTCCCATTTCATCTGGCTACTGCTGTGTACCCCGGGGTCTCTGTCTTGCCCGGGTAGGGTCAAGCAGCCACCCTGACAACCCTGGTCTGGGACAGGAGTCTGTTGTGGTGTGTCGGAGTGACCTAGGACTCAGCTGTGTCACACTACTGCAGCCACCAGTTTCCAGTGTGTGCTCTGTTAATTGTGAATCAGCAAGGTCTTGGCCAGAGGGGGAGGCTGACCCACCACAGGGACCTGGTCTCTTCCCAGCTAGAGTGGGCCAGAATGCAAGCCTACGCGTGTCATCCATGTTCTCTGAGCTCTCCCCTACACTCTGGAGAGTCAGGGCTGGTTTCTTAAAAGGTCTGGGCTGAATTGAACAAAGGAGTGGGGTGAGATATACAGAAACCTGGATTGTGAAGTCCTATTTTTGTGGCTAAGCCACAGGGGATGGCCCAGCAAGCCTTTCACTGTGCCTGCTAACCAACCAGTCACCCCGAACAGAGAGTCACTGGATTCTAACAAGCTTCAGGCTTTATCCCCAGTTACCATGACAACAAGGCTTCACAGTGATGGATAGTATTGATTGACTGACAGGCTCCTGGTGTCTGGGCTCTGTCCCCATCCCCCTTAAGTCATCTGCATACACATGGAACTGAGAGACACTCGGTGCTGTCCTTCTGGCTTTGCCCTGATTTTGAATTTCCATCTCTAATATTGGAAACCGCTTCCTCCACAGAGGAGAAGAGCTGAGACAGCCTCAGAAATCTTCCCAGAGACACCCAGAGCTGTGGCCTGCATAGACAATAGAATGTGGGGAGAGAACAAGATCTTTGTTCGTAGATCTCAGTCCCGCCCTGCTGGCTTACTGACCCACAGCGGAATTTTAGGCAAGTGATTTAAATGAAGTTTAAACTACCTCAATTCGTTTCTCTCTAAAATGAAAAGAGCCACTCCTGTTGTGGAGTGATGCGGGACTAGTGAGTAAAATAGGCAGACGAACAGGTGTGAAATTCCTCTCCGGACTCTGCCTCTGCGTTCACCCAGCCCAATCTTCCCCACTCCCCCGTGGCCTCACAGGTTACACCGCACAGATGCAGATGAAGGAAACTCATTCTGACAAACTCCTCTGCTCTCCTTCATTATTCCCTAGCCTTCCAGATGAGCATTAGGAGCCCAAGGCCAGCCTGAGCCTGTCCCCTAACAGTGGTGACAGTGGCACTTTCCACTGTTGCTAGGCACAGCATTATACACTCACCATGGTTAGGGTTAAAACCTCTGACCGTCCCAACAATCCTAGGAGGTAGAAGTTGTGAAAATCCTCACAAAATCCTCAGAAATCAAGAACAGTGAGGTTAAACCACTGCCAGATACTGAGTAGGCACAGGTGGAGTTCCGGCCCCAGCAGTCTCCATTTCCGAGGCTGGCCTTCAGTGTGCTGCCTCTTATCATGGCCCAAGCCACCTAAAAAAGCTGAAGCCCCTGGGTAAGGCCTGATCAGAGAGATGGAAGACTGGGGCCTGCACCCAAGCATGACCCAGAGGGCGTGGCCTTTCTCTCAGCCTCTTTCCACATGAGGCTTTCAGGGCTGGAGAGGGTTGGCGTGGCTCCCTATGTGAACACATCCCAGCTGGCCTCTGGTGAGGGCCTCTCTTCAGCATGCTGCAAGCCGGGTGTAGAAGACCTTGCTTCTAATTCTTGGGATTTGGGGCAAGGTACTAACAATGGTAGCTAAGATTTCTTGGCCATGTACTTGTGCCAACAGTATGTTTAGGGATTCGCTCACGGGAACTACTGCCATCCCTGCTTTTAAAGACTGGGAAAACGAGGCACGAAGCTAGTAACTTAAGTCTCAGTACTAGCAAATGGCAGAACAAGCTCTCCAGGATTCACACTGTGAACCACCACAGCCACAGCCACTGCCAGCGAGCTTGTGTGTGGGCGAATTCTCCTTGCCTACCAGAGGGTTAGGGCCATAGAGTGAGACAAAAGGATAAAACAGATGAAAGTCCCTTATACAATATCAACTATTGTTTTTTCATAGTGGGGGATGAGCTGGGGATCTTGGGGTGGGTTCTTCACACTGAGCTCCAACCTCAGCCCCCTTTTTTTTATTTTTTATTTTTTGAGACATGGTCTTGCTATGTTGCCCAGGCTGGGCCTTAGTTTGTGATCCTCCTGACTCAGCCTCCCTCAGAGTCCTGGGATTAAAGTGTGCGCTGACACACTCAGCTAAAATATCAACACTGAAGCATAAATGATAAAGCTATGATTTGCATCTTATTTAAATGCTTTCAGTAGAGGGGATACAGGGTCTACAGGGTACTCTCTACATAGATTGGACTCTAGTGATCCTCCTGTTTTTAGCTTCCCAAGCCATGGGATTATAGGTGCTACACCACACCCAGTCTTAAAGTCTCACTGTGCCCTGGGGGTGGGGCGGCATGGCAGGCTGGGGATTGAGCTCTGGCTGCTGTGCTCTGCCTAAGCAGGCTCTTTAGTCCGCTGAGCTATCAGGCTGGCCCTGTGATTTGCATCTTCAACAGAGGAAGATCTGTGACTTCTAACATATTTTAGAGCTCTTATCTAAGTAGGTTGGAATCAGCAAATCCTTGAGCCCTCCTGGGCAACGGGCCATGCCAGGTGCTCTGCTGACCCTTGTAAAAGCAAGACATGACTGAGAGGCTTGAAGTTTCACAAGAAAAACAAGGCAGTGAGTTGAAAGCCACAACTGATTTATATTAAATACAATGCTGCAGGGAAGCATGGGGTGTTATAGGCTCTGAGACAGTTGTCCAGAGCTCAGTAGAGAAATCCAATGAAATAAATATGGAGATTTTCCAGCCGGGAAGAACAGTACACGCTGAGGTACAGAGGGACTCCCACTACTCCCAGGTCCTTGGGGGAGGCACCGATTTTCATGGGTAAGTGGAGGCATAAAAGGGCCAGGCGAACACACAGTGCCTCCCAGCTAGTGTGGGAAACAGAAGAACCAGCTGTGCTTCCTGGTGTGTCACAAGACATGGACTATAGGACTTGCTTTTCTTTTCAGGCTGTCTTTTCAGGCAACTAACATAGCGAAGCAGAGAGATCACAACAACCTGAACACTTTGTTTGTTGCAAAGAGATAAGTAATGCACTGCACCTGCTGTTTTCCACCTGATGCTTCTCATCTGAGGGGTGACAGACACTTCCTGTGTTCTGGCTCCCTGCAAGTCAAGCTGCTTGGTTCTGCCTCAAAGCCACATGGGTGCAACAGCTTAGTGGGGGATGGGAGGGGGAAGCTTTCACGTCGGTACCTCCCAAAGACCAAGGGGAAACAAGCAAGGACGTGGTGGCCTGGGACATGGCCTTGGGGTCCTGGGTTGTCATACAGGCACAGAAGCAGCTATTCTTGAGGCCAGATTAGAGCAGGAAGAAACTCGGGCCCACACCACATTTCCGTGGGGTCATGACCACTCACATACCCTTTCACTATGGAGCTCAGGTCCTGTGGGCCTTTCTGAGCCCAGTCTGGCCCTGAGGAAGCCCCCTCGGCCTGTGGTATGAACCAGGGTCCTCGTAGCACAATTCCCCATTTACAGGCCCACTTCCCACCGCTGACTCTAAACCCATTGGTTCTTCTTAATCCCTTAAAAAAAAAATTCCACAATGACTGTGTACAGTAAAAAAAAAAAAAAAAAAAATCATTAGGTGCTTATTTAAGTTGCCTTCGACATTCTCAGTGAGGTCTAGTGTGTTCTCAGGGTAGTCTCAGCATAGAGGACTCCTTAAAGGACCACTGATCTTTGTGACTCTATAAGCTTTTCCACTGGGGCCCGACAGGCAGGAGCTGGCCCTGCTCCATCCCCTCTAGTGACAGGATAGCTCACTGCAGTTCAAAACAATTCTCTGTAAGACTGATCCATCTTCCCCCTTTTACACAAACTTTCTCAGTCCCTTCAAGCATTTTTTTAAATATGGCGTTGAATTTCTTCATCCTCAGGCTTATTCTTCATTTATTACTCCCCAGCTTTTTAATTTTTATTGTAACGGCACTTAACAAGACATCTAGCCCTCCTACAAAATTCTAAGAATACAGTGGGGTATCTCTATCTATAGGGAGCTCTGGCTGCAGAGATCTCTCATCAGAAGATGCAAGACAAACCACAGATCTCTAGAACTCATTCATCTTGTGTAATTGAGACTTTATGTCTATGGATTAGCAGCACTCCCTTCCCGAGTCCCCAGGCCCCAGCGCCTGGCCATCACTAAGTGCCCCCTTAATTCTGCGGCTTTGGCTGCATGAGGTTCTTTGAGAGTGGAATCATGGGCTTCCTCCTTCTGGGCCTGCTTTCTTCACTGAGCATCATATCCTCAAGATTGGTTCCCACAGCCGCACGTCACAGGAGCCCCTTCTCTTCATAGGCTCGGCGACGTTCACGGGCGGAAGTCCTACTTTCTCACTTCCTGTGCTAGGTGTGGCTGCCAGGAGTTTTCAAGGCTCTGAGTTCCTGACGTAGAGAGGAGTGTGAGGCTGCCCTCCGTTTACCAGTCCTAACTCTTACCTGGTGCCCTCATCCTCCCGAGCCGAGAGTCATCTAGACCTCCGTGGCCTCTCCCTGGTTCTCCTGCCGAGGGCCACCCCCTTCTCACTATGCAGTAGGTATTTCGTCCTTAGGGTAAACATTGCGACTTTCTCAAGTCTTGCTTTCTGTGGTCTGTACATCCATCCAAGCTCCTGAGGGCTTTTGGGATACCGTTTGTTTCCTTGAATTCCCTGGGCCTTTCCTACCCCTTATTCTGTGGGCATCTGATGAGCCCGGCTACTGCACCAGCTGTCCTGAGACAAGGTGGACACCAGTGCCCCAATCAAGCCACCAGAAGGTCTCCCTGTGCCACGGCACTCAGGGTCTGGTCTTGGATTCATTGCACCAACATACTTAAGACACAAAATTTTTTTTTTTTTTTTTTTTTTTTAAAAGACACAAGGATTTTTTTATTTGTCAGAGAGAATCATGACTGAAGGAAGTGTCTGGACTCTTAACCACCTTCCAGTTGATCTAAGTGGATGGCCATGTTTGAGAATGATCAGAGTTTAAGGAGTTCAAAAAACCCAAGATGGTATCTGTGGAGTGTGGCCCACAGGGCGGGTATGGAGAGTGATGCAGCACTGCCATGCCACGCTGGTGGTGGCCACAGGCCTGCGCCTGCTCCTTCCTCCCTCTTATTCTGTCTTCATCCTACTCCATTTCTCAAAACCCTGTTTCAGCTTCTGGCTCCTGGGTTCTGGGGCAGGTTTGACCTTCCCTTCCCCAACCCCCAACACCAGTTTATTGTTCTTGACTTCCCATGGGCTTTCTGTAGACAGCTCTTGTTGTGGCTTATCTTGCATCTTCTGATGAGAGATTCCTCTTCTTGCCTTGGCCTAGTGAAACATGTACCTCTCAGGGTACATGTCAGTCTGTGACTGGTACACTGCCTCAAGCCTGCTAGCTTATCTAGATCCACGTATTCGCATGTGTGTACCCCCACATGAACTGGCTCTGTGTGCCAGCGCTGGGGTACAGTAGGTGCTCACTAACTTTTTTCCTGAGATGGCAGCATTCTGTAGTCTGATGCAATAACTGGTATTGGTGAAAAGACTGCAGGCTCCTGAGCAAGACAGACTGGCACAGGAGCCTCAGCTGTACGGCCTTAGGTGAGATAATTAACCTCTATGAACCTCAAGCATCTTGTCTGCAGATGAGAAGTGAGGCTCCGTGCCTAGAAGCACTCTGGCTCTCACACTAGGATTCCTCAGGAGTCGCAGGCCTCCCCTCTCAGCTGGGACCTAGTTTGGGGGTCCTCAGAAGGTGATTCTTTGCAGTCTAGTCTCCCAGCTCCAGTCAGTGCAGAAGTCCCCTCTGCTGGCAGCCTGCGGTGGGCTCCGGCGGACCCTGCAGGGGCGTAGCTGCCCCACCAGAGTCCTTCAGTCCCATCAGTGAGCCTGCCCTGCGCCCAGCAATCACTCTGGCTCCTGCCTGTGAATCCTTTTCATCCACTTTTGTTTATCACTGTTGAAGCATTTTTAATCAAAACAATTAAATATGCTAAATCTTCCTCAATTAGTTATGCATTAGAAACGAAAAGTGCTTGAGTGGAAATGACTTGGTGCTGAGTGCTGGTACTCAGAGTGCTTCCCCAGGGCGTAGCCAGCTTGGGGGGATTTGGAAAGGTGTTGTGGGGGATTGCATGCGGGGAGGGGCAGGAGCGTGTCTGAAATGGAGACCACCCTTTTTCTCTGGAAGTGGAAAGCTAAGGCCTAGCAGTGTCAAGGTCTCTTGCCAATCTCAGAGAATCAGTGGCTAGATTTGAAGTCCTGGGATTTCTTCCATCTTCTGCTCAAAGGGCTCATGGCCATCATTTATTCCCTCTGTTTTTCCTTTTCCCAGTGATTTCTTCTGAATACTTAGTGAAATCCTGTACCATGGCAGTGCAGAGGAGGCAAGGGTGACAGCCACACCCGCCGGCTCCAAGCTTTGCTGTCTGATGGAGGCAGAGGCCAGGAAAGTTTGACTCTCCATGGTCCCCGGGACATCTTTCATCCTTAGCTCACCTCAGTGACAAGCCTAAATTATACTTTCCTTTGTGCTTGCCAGGATAACCCCATGGTTAGCAATTATTTTATAGCTATAGATAAAACAACGCATCCTGTCCCAGTCCGTTTGTCCAGCGCCATCTGCCAAGGACTTGTGTTAGTGGCTAGTTCTGTGTCTGGCCTGGTTGTGGGTCAGGCCTCAGGCTTCCCTGCTTTAAGATTATTTTCCCTGGGCTGGGGCAATAGCTCAGCAGTCAAAGCACCTGTCTGGCAAGAGCAAGGACCTGAGTTCAGTCCCTGTGCCCCATGCCACGCCAGCATGCGGGCCACTGAACTCAGGCATGGTGGCACATACCTGTAATCCCAGTGCTTGGAGTCTGACACAGGAGGATAACTTTGAATCCAAGCTGTGTGGTGATATGCTGTGCCAAATCAATAAATGAACAAAATAATTTAAATTTTATTTTTAAAAAGATTACTTTCTCTCTCTCTCTCTCTCTCTCTCTCTCTCTCTCTCTCTCTCTCTTTCTTTCCAAAAAGATTATTTTCCCCAGTTTCCAAATGCAGGTTCCTTGGTAAGGCCTTAGATGTAGACATGTCCAGAGCTAGCCAGCATGGGACTGACAGGCCCTGTGGCATCCTAAGAGCAGGAAGCAAACTTCTCATGCGACCTATCCCTCTCTTGGCAGGACTCTGATCCTTCTGGGTACAAAGAGGACCTGAGCTCAGGGAGAATTATAATGAATTTGATCACTGAGGCTTAAACAGAATGCACTGGTAGCTCTGAAGGTGGTAAGGATTCTGGCCCGAAGAGCTGCATGAAGTAATTGGTATCTGTGTGGGATCTTGAGTAGACTTCAGAAAGCTGGGAAGGAGGAAGGAAGGAGTCGTCTACCCTGATGGACAGCCTGTACAACCAGCCCCTGGCTGTGGAGGTGGATGCCTCAAGGGCAGTGCAGAGGGAGTGAGCAGAGAGGAGAAAACGAGCACTCTTGAACAGCTGCTGCACACAATGCATACCCTTCCTCATTGCAAGAAGCATTTGGATTGGGACTAGACTGAAGAAAACTGATTTGGGGTGAAAGAGCTGGGACTTCAACCCAGATCTCCAGGATGCTAAAGCTGAAGTTAACTTTTGCCACTGAGAGCTCCTTGACCCTAGCAACTGCCACTAGTTTAATAGCAGTTTCCATCTCTCTGTCTCCCTACCACCAGAGATGTTAAGAAATGCCTTGGGAAATGCCTTGGGCTTTGTGTAGGCTGATAACAACAAACAACAAAAGAATGGTGTTTATCAGGAGAATTTTGTAGAAACTCTGGACCTAGAAAAAAAAAAAAAAGATAATTATTTAGCAATGGGCCTTCCCCAAAGGGAAGCTAGAGTTCCCTCTGGGCATGAAATGCAGGCAAGAAAGTGACCCATCCAGCTGACTCTACAGCCATCAGTAGTCACACTGTGGGTTCTGACACTCCAAACCAAGACTGGTAGGTAGTAGCCCAAATCTAGCATGCCCTAAAATTGCCTTAGAAATGCTGAACTATATTTTGGGTATCTCCTAGCCTTCAAGTACTAGACAAAGACATAAGCAAGAATAGGGATGAAAGAACTGCCACAGGGTTTGTTGGATGATGGCTGAACAGGTTAACAGAGGGAAGAAACAGGTTTGCTTGCTGAGGAGAATATAATTACCAACTCTGAGCTAAAGAAAAATGAGGCCAGGAGGAATACTTATTTTCTCATCAAAGAATAGTCTCTCAACAAGAATATTGGGTGGCATTTTCTTAACAAGTCAGGAGGGTATTCCTCTGTTCATTGGCTCACTCATCAAACATGCATGGAGTGTGCTTTTTCCAAGTGAGACACAGAGGATTTGGGATAGAAAGGGATTCTGGGGGTGAGCGAAGCTCATAGTATAAAGAGTCCAGTTATACCCATTGTGCTAGATTCTCAGGCCTCAGGGCCCTAGGGCAGACTGCTTCCCTTCCCTGCCATCCTTCCACTCACCAGGCAAACACTCGCATTTCTGTGCAGTTCACCTCTTCTCCCAGGGTGTGCCTGACCACTTCTTTCTCTGTGCCCTCAACTGAGTCCTCAGGTGACATCCTGTGCAGCACTTACAGTATTTGATTGGACCTGTCTGACATGCAGCAGGTGCTGAACAGACATTTGGCTTAGGAATGAATGGATGGATGGACCAATGGCCGTCTGCTGTCCCTTCCTCTTCATCTTCCTTGCTGGGGTGGGCAGTCTGCTGAGCTCCAGGGGATGAGTCTCTTTCTAGGTCGGGAGTCTGTCTTCCCCCTTTCCTCTGCCCTCCTAGTCAGCCAAGCTGAGAAGAGGGAGGGGCACCTCCTCAGAAGAGAGCCCAGAAGCCCTGCTGCAAGCCCCATGGCTGGTCAGCCAGCTCTTCGGATTTTGGAGAGTTGAACTAATAAGAGAAGACAAGAATGTGTAGGTGTGGAAGACGTATGAGGTGGCAGTGCAGGTGGGCGGGGGTCTTGACACACGACAGCAGCACCACGACACACTACTTACGGGGTAGATCATTACAGTACAACCCTGTTGTCATTGATTTTGAGATAAGTCTTTTTGCAGGCAAAGAAACCCACATCCATGAGGAATGAAAACGAGGCAGAGCAGACCATTTTATATTTCTAATTATGAACCCATCAAAGAATGAGATGAAATGTAATGGCAGACTGACATGGTGGGCTTGCCCAGGCATACCAAGCTGGAGGGCCAGACTGTGGACACTGCCTGGGCCAATAACTACTGTATTGCAAAAAAAAAAAAAAAAGCAGAAAGCATTCAAAGACCAGACAAAAACAGGCAGTGGGTGGGGCTTGGATCTAGGCTATAATTTGTTGTCCCTATTCTAAGTTATTACCCCATTAGTCAACAGACATTTCTCCCAATGGAAAAGATTAGGAAACTGAGGCTGAGGTGTTTGGAAGGGTCATGACTCAGTTACCTTTTCCCTGTGTGAACTGGAGCCCTTGGTGTACAACACAACGTCTTAATCACCAGGTTAGAGAGAGAGAGGAGTAGGTACCTCAGAAATATCAAGACCACAGATCCATCATGAAGACTAAGGAACTTGTCTAAGGACGCAGAGCTCCTGTGTGGTGGCTTTCGGACCGTTAGACGTCATAGCCAATGCTTACGTCCCCCTGCCCTAGTCCTTTCCTTTAAACAGCAATTTTCAACGGTGGTGGGTGACCTTGCTCCCTGCAGAATTGCAGGTAACTTTAGCAAGAGGCAGGAAGTGATGGGCACCTACAGCTCAAGGCCAGCGGTGCTGGTCACCTCCCTGCAAGGCACAGAAGAGCCTGAAGGTGAACCGGTCACCATGTGGCCAAAGCTGAGAAAGCCCGGCTTAACTCACTAACCTCCCACAGAAAGAAAGTCGGGAGTGGGGGCGGGAGGCTGTGGAGGATGAGGGTTACTCCAGCTGCTATCAAACCACTGCTCTTAATACACGGAAGAGTCAACTAAACAAAAAGTTCACTTTTCAGACTTTTCTAATGAATATAGAGTAATTGTTTTTCTAACCATTCCTTTTCTCCTGCTGCCCATTTTTCTACACACCTGTATTAAAATCGCAGGTATGGAGATACCTGTGAAGCACATATGGACAGCCAAGCTCAGAAGTCTATTGTAACAATCCACTTTCTATGGAGAGAAAGGTCAGTGGATTAACCTTGATTTTATTTCTTCTCCAGTAAGTAAGGGAGCACTTTCACGCACCTGTAATTCACACAGGGTCTGAAAATTGCTGTCACCAGGCTATTAGTGATTTGGCCAAAAACTGTAAAATTGGTTATCAGGAGAAATATATAAACTTTTATGGTCAGGTGGTGAACTTCATATTTGCCTTGAGCAAAATGTCCAGGGGAAAGTCTGAGGTTCACAATGAGGAGACCAAATATCATCCCTGGAAAAAGAGCTCTGTGTTTGGAAGGGTCATGACTCAGTTACCTTTTCCCTGTGTGAACTGGAGCTCTGGTTTTCAGCACAATGTCTTAATCACCAGGTGAGAGAGGGAGGAGTAGGTACTTCAGAAATATGAAGACAACAGGTTCGTCATGAAGACTAAGGAACCAGCTCTAAAGTTCATAGCTAGCAAAAGACAGAGCCCAGTGTGAGCACCCAGAGTGACCCCAACACCAGTGACCTCTTCACAACCACACTGTCCCTGAGAAGTGTGGCCTCAGCACACCCAGCCACTGTCGGGGATGGTACTGTGTGAGTGACACTGCTGGCAATGTGCTTTAAAAGGAGGAAACACCCAGAGCAGTGAAGGATGAATCAAGGGAGACAGGGGATGGACAGACACAGAGACCAGTTGGGGGGGCTGCATTTCCCTAGGAGTCCCTCGTTGCCTGGAGTGGGTTAGCTTGTGCCCTACAGGTGTTTAATGGCATCTCTGTCCTTGGACATCTCAAATGTCCCCTGGGGCAGCACTGCCTTGGGCTGAGAATGAGTAGGTGTGGGAGGAAGAACACTGAACCCCAAGTCCGAGATCCTGGCTTCAGATCCTGGCTCTCCTACTCTAGCTATCTGACCTCTGCATTGTGACACGTGGGACCTTCCTCCCACAGGCCAACAGTCACTCTGCTCCCAGGTGTAGGGAGGCTGAAGAAAGGCCATCCCACAGAGAGAGCCGTCAGCACTGCTCGCTTCATGGCTGTGTAGCCTAGGAGTCTTAGCTGGCCCTCTCTGAGCCTCTTTTCCTATAAAATGGGAAAAGTAACTATTTGCTAAAATCTATATGACCTGTGGAGGCAGTGAGATTCTGCTAGAGAAGAGAGGGAAGAGTGATATAAAGTAAGATGCCATTTTTTTTCTGGGTAAAAGTGATGCCAGGAAAAAAGAAAATAGTAGTGAACCCAGGGCAGCATTGCTCAGGCCTCTCAGGCCCATGGCTACCCTCAGCATGCATACATACATCCGTGCTGCATCTCAACAGGACCAGACAATGAGAGCTTTTTTCCAGAGGAACCCAAGGCCCCAGGAGGGACAGGGATTTACCAAAGTCAGCGGCAGCATTGAGCCGCAGTGAGGCAGAGGGCACTTGTCACAGCCTTGACTGGCTCCTGGAAAGGAAGGAAGGAAGATCTGTGGTGACAGACCTTGGCGTATGGCCGGGGCCGTGGCAGGAGTCACCAGGCAGATGACAGTGGGCCTAGTTGGGGCCCAGCCAAAGGTGGAAGATGACTTTCCAGAAATTCAGGGAACTTGGCCCTGGCACTGCCCTGTGGCCCTGGCTAACACTGCCTCAGCTGCCTTTGACCTTGCTGTGCCTTTCAGGAACTACTTCAGGACTCAAGGGAGAGCTTCACCCAGGAGACCTGGTTCGATGCTGGTGTGTTATTCCCCATTCACTGGGACAGAACTTCCCACTGGAAGGCAGGATGGCAGAGCTCAGGTGCCAGACAGACTCTGATCTCCAGCACTGCAGACTCTCGCCTGGGCCAGCCCTGTGAGCTGAGATTGCAGCTGCACATTCCTCACAGGTGGTGTTGAGGACAATGCCATGCCAGGTGTGTGGGTGTCATCTTTTCCTCAGGTAGAAGACACATCCTGCATTGGTGCTGGCTAAATCTCTCCTTTGGTGGAAGGAGTAAATACAGTTCAAGTCCCAAAGAGCTCTTTGGTAGAAGGGATTCTGAGGATGATGCAGGAGAATGAGTAGAAGCCAAGTCCTGAGCATGGACAAAGCATAGAGTAAGGCCCCATTGCTACACAGTCTCCTGTGGTGAGTTGGAGAGCTGTGGCCCCACTGTGGCCAGAACCTGCAGCTGGTTTGGCCAATCCCTGTCCCTACCAAAAAGGAGGGAGAACTGGGAGGGAATAAGACAAGCACTCCGGGCAGAGCCATCCTTCCCCAGGGGCTGGGGCTCTGCTGACCACCAGCAGGGTGTGGACAAGGCTGTGGCTGCCTTCAGCCAGGCAGCTTTCCCAAGGGACCAGAGAAGAATGAAGGAAGGACCAGAGGTCACAAGCCCTGTTCAGTGCTGGCCATTCTGGCCACCCTGTGTGTGTATGATCTCGATTTTGCCCAGGAGCCCTATAGGCTAAGGTGTTAGTATTCACCTCAGTTTGTAAATGAGGAACCTGGGGTGGGAGGAAGGTCAGGCATCCTGCCCAAGGTCATCAAGATGGGGCTGGGATGGCTAGATGCCAAGACCCACCCTCTACTTATTCCCCATCCTGAGTGTGAGGAAATTTGGGGAATGAGAGCGGAGGCTTTGGGGAAATTTCAGTGTCTCTCATTTTAGGCAGCAGGGAGGGTGTGAGGGCCAGTACAGCTCTTAGTGCCTGACTTAGAGAGGCAGATGTGAATCACACCTGGTAATGGAAATTATTTCTCTGTAAGAGCCCTCAGAACTGGCGACTTGGCGGGACTCCTGTCTACACAACAAAGACACAGAGAAGAAGTGTGAGGCACCTGGTCATTCCTCTTCCAGGCCCAGAGGTGGTCATGCTGAGCCACATACTCACAGTGGGCTGTGCCCAAGGTGGCCCTGGGACCATCACATTGGACCCTCCGTCTACAGAGGGGGCCCGACAAGGACATCTAGGGCTGGGGCATCCATCAGCCACCATGGAGGCCTCAAAGATTTCCCCAGTAAACCTTTGCCTGTGGGTCCAAGTCAGAGGCTGGTGGGGGGAGAATCCTGCTGTAGTCACCCATCAGGGAGTGTAATTACCGAGCTGCAAGGGACTCGGAGATAATCTAATCCAGTGCTGTTCACACTGTGAGCTGAGGTGCCCTGGGGTCCTGAGGCTGCACCAGGGAGCAGGGTAAGCCTGATAGAAATCCCAGCTTCAAATACAACAGAGCTACTTTCATGTGACTGGCCATTAGGGTCCATGAAAGACTTCATTTAGGAAAAAAGCAGCATTAAAACATAATGCTGAAAAACTGCACTGGATTCATCCATCTGCCTCACACTGTTGAGTCTGAAACTTGGTGCTGCAGAGGTGCCCAAAGGCTGCAAGCAGGCAAGAGCCAGCAGCCCTGGGCTGGATTGTGGAAAGTCTACCCGTCGTGCAGGGCTTGGGTATGCTGTACAGAGAGTCTGCTGGCCACTGCGGCCTTGCTTTCACAGTCTGAGGGTCTGGTTTGCACTCTGCCAGGAAAACCCTGCGACTCACCCTGGAGAAGAGTTTCACCCACTGGCTGGTTCTCAGAACCCCATCAGGCTCCCAACACCCTCCAGTGACTCTGTGTCCTCCTTCCAAGGGGCAACCCGCCTTCCTCTGCTACTTGTCTTCCATGGACTGCAGACTCTAATTCACGAGCTGGGCTCCCGGTGGCCTCCGCTCTGTCCGATGAGGGTCAGATCAAGTGCAGGCAGCAAGCACATCAGCCTTGCTTGGCCATCCCAAGGCAGCTCCCTGTAGGGATGGGTGCTGTGGGGACTGCCTGTGCTGGCAGTTGGACGCAGGTGAACTCAGCTGGGGGAGGGCACAAGTCAGCACGGACAGCTTCCCTGACAGGAAAGCTGACCCTGTCAGTCCACTCATGGGACTGTAGATGCTATTCTATGCTGAAACCCAAAATTCTTCCAGCCTCTACCTATTGCACAGTTCCAATGCTGCTTCTATGCTTTAGGGGTTTGTTATAATAGCACCCCAACTTCTTGGGATCTCTCTTGTGTCCTGCTAGTCCAGTTAGGTCTCCCTGTACCAATGCACTGGATGGCTTTTAACCGGAAACATATTGCCCTTCTGGAGGAGAAGACAGCTGCTGTGAAGGCCCCTGTCCTGGTCCAGCACCACTGTCCTCTTTGTCTCCTCACTCAGTGAGTGGAAGGAGACTGGGAGTCTCAGGCAGTGATGGCAAACCTTCTAGAACGTTTGATGATCACAAGCAGCTGGTGTCATTTGCCACCCTGATTAGGATTTCTACATACACATTTTGTGGCGTGGAGGGGGAGCACAGATATGGCCGGTGACTATTTGTGACCTGTCCTTGCCCAAGTGACAGTGAGCCAGAGGGCAGGAACGAGGTGTTCATCATCACCATGTCCTCGGCACTGGCCTTGCACACACTGGGACCTGGGCAGAATTTTGGCCTCGATGAGTGAGGGGTTCGAGGGTCAGAGGTGAGCTTGGTACCAGGCAGTCTCCCAGATGGAGGGCAGGTTCGATGCTTCCCGTTCCCCATCCTTAATCCTGTTGAGGTACCCAGAAGGCCTCTGTACAGTCATCTCTCTGGTGATTTCTAGAATCTTCCAGAGAAACCACCGTCCACAGATAACTCTTGCATCAGTCCTCAGGCCTCTTGTATACAACGACGTAGCTTTATATTCAACCTGTGCGTCAACAGTGAAGAAAAATCCCTGTACATATTCAGTGCAGGCACAGCTACGCCAGGCCTACCCACACCTCCTTCCCTGGTTGGTTGAAGCTGCAGATATGGACCCCTCAGATACTGCAGGCTGACTGAGACGTGACACACTCAGAGGACATGTCAGGGCCATGGAAAGTGAACTTCTGACTTAATACCAAAATATATGGCACAGAAAATAAATGCTGAACAGGCAGAGATGGAAGGGACATTTATCTTCTCCAAGTGTGTATGTCGTGGATGCCATGGGTAGACACAGAGCTTGAAGGGGTTTCCAATGAGGCTTGTGGGGGGAGGGCAGTGTTCACGTCATGTAGAAACCCTTCGGGAGGTGGCTTAAGAGTGAAAAGGACTCAGAGGCATGTGGGTGTGTGAATGGGAGGGGAGGGGAGGGGAGGGGACAGAGGGCAAATAAGTAAGGCTGCAGAGCACTTGGCACAGTGCTGGAATACAGTAAGCTTGGCGTCACCTTTATCATTACCACTATAAATTAGAGCATCTGGCTTTAGAAGTTTATTTCTAAACAAACTTACATCTTCTATCTGAAAGAAAACAGAATGCTGCTTCCTTATTGCTTTTCACTCTGTCATTCGTTCATAATTCTTATGAATAATTTACAACCTTTATTTTCATGCTGCCAAGTGACCGAGGCCACATGCCCAGGGTCAGTGGGCACCACACCGGGGACTTCCAGTCCTGATCTGGAGACAGCGGTGCTCAGCCTTAGGCGCAGCCAGGAGCACCTGGGGAGGTTTCCGCTGGGTGCCTGGAGGCTGCACCTCCCCTAACCCTGAAGTCTGAGTCACTGGGGGACCGACCTGGATGTCAGTGGTTTTTGGAAGCCCCCCAGGCAATTCCAGGAGCAGAAGAGGTGGTGAGCCTTCGGGAAAGGCACTGTCCTTACAGCTGGTGGGGAACCATACTGTGACAAGAAGACATGAGCAGAGGACAGGAATGCAGGGGCCTATCTGTGCTACTTCATCTAGTCTAATCAAGGACCTCCCTAGGTCCCTTTAAGTGTTCTTTTAAAAAAAAAAAAAATGTATACAGGGTCTTCTTACAGTTTGGATTCATAGTGATCCTCCTGTCTTGGCCTCCCCAGTGCTGGAATAATAGGTGTGTGCCACCACACCCAGTTTTGCTGGCTGGCACAGCATACCTGCGGTTCCAGGGCTGGCATGGCATGCGGCACTGGGAATCGAACTTGGGTCCTTGTGCCAACCCTGCCTCCTAGGGTTGGTTTGTGAGATCCAGTGCTCTGAAGAAGACTGAGGTTCAAGGATAGCCCAGGGCCAGAAAGCACCCCTGTAAGCTCCTGCCTCCCCCACCCTGTAGGGCCCAAATGAGTTTTACCTCGCCATTCTGTTCTGTATGCGCCGCCTTAGTATATCAGCTAACCATGTCAGCTAAATTACTGCCTAATGAACTAGTGCTGTGAACCTTTGCCCCACTAGGGCCTGTAATCCTTGTTTCTAAAACAAAGAGGACATAAAAACCTCAGGTGGGGTCATAAACCTCAGGCCTAGCTTGGGAAAACATTTAATCTCCGGCCTGGGGACACTCTTGTCACTTTACACAAGTAAACCCACCCGTTCTTGGAATGCAGCTAAAACCACAGAGTTAGCTAGTAGTTGCCCTTTGGCCTACCCCTCTTAGTTACCCTAAGAAGTCAAGTATTCTCAAACCCCTCCTCCCTTTGTCTTCGGGCTTAAAACCCAGCCCAAGGTCAGCTCGGGCTTCTCTGTTCCTGGGCGTTCAGGGAGCCCCATGCATGCATGGAAAATAAAATCCCCTTGCTTTTGCATGAGAGGACGTCTCTTGGAGTCTTTCTTCACGCGGTGAAGAAAGACTAACAACCCGAGGTCCTCTGCTCTGTGGAACCCACCATGGGGGGAGGGTCTGAGGCACAGCTTGTAGTATATATATAGCAAACGGGAAGGAAGGCACCCAGGAGGCCTGTGGAGGACAGCACAACAACCTGGGCTGAGCGGAGAGGGTCTGCAAGGCCAGCTGGAGAGGGCCACACCCACCAGTAGACTGAAGCTGCCGAGGTTTCACTCAAGAATGACTCCCAAACTCTCATGGTGTCCAAGGAGGGGCTTTGGAAGGTGGTAAGGTAATGGGGCACTACTGCTGTAAAGGTGGGGGGCTGGCAAGGGGCGGTGGTCTGTCGCGGGGGCGTGACCCCGCTTGCCCACCTTCCGCCCTGGCTCTTCCCTTCCCGGCCTCCGCGAAGTCTGCGGCTTGCTTCCACAGTGGACCCTTCTTCCACGCCTTTGTGTGCTTGTCCCAGCCACCCGCAGACCTAAATTTTGGTCCGGACACACTGCTCCTCCTCTGCACTGCCCTCGTCTATATAGTGTTGTAAGAAGAAAATGTCTAAGGCAGACGCCACCTGCCGGCCGTCGGGCCAGAGAGCACCGGCCGGTACTCAACTCCTCTGAGCCCCTGCATCCCAGCAATTGTAGCAACTAAAAATACTGCTGCACTGGCTGTGTCAAGAATGGCAGCCCTGTATCGTGCTGCACCTTTCCTGCTTCAGGAATGATTTGCTCCCACAAAGCAAAAAGCATAAAACTCATCCCATGTGTTCTCCCTCCAGCACTTTAAGGAGATCTATAATCTCAGGTTTTATAGGGAGTGGGTGTAAACACATGGTTTCAAGATCTAATCTTCAGCTTGACAAAGTGTCTTTTGAAAAGTAAATTATTGACAGAGAGAAAAGCAGCAGGGAGAAGCTTTCTTCTTTTTCTCCTCTTTGAGAGCAGAAGAGCTAAAGAGTTCAACACTCAGCTCTCCTCTGAATGGTGTGGCTGGGGGGAGGGGGGAATGGACAGAGAGAGAGTAGGCTGCAAAAGCCCGGGGTAGGAAGCATCAACAGCCAAGCTGTGGTGCTCTGAGAGGAAGGGATGGGTGTTGGGGCTGCAGGAGAGAGAGAGAGAGAGAGAAAGAGAAAAGCAAAGGAAGTCAATAATTAATCAATCAGTCATGGGGGGGGCAATTGTATAGGGCCATAGGCCTTACAGTCATAGGGGAAAGACCAAGGTAGAGGTGAGGGATTGTCTTGCCCAGGGCCTCGGCAACCAGTGCTGCTTTATGTCAGGTTGGGGCTGGCTGAATCTGGACCTCAGCTCAGGGGGTAACCATGTGGGCAAAGGGTGTTTGCTATTTAAAGCCCCAGCCTGTGGTAGTGCTGCCCTCCACTGGTAACACAGGTCTTCCCGAGGTTGGTGCCCCAGTATCCAGAAGGGTCCTTGGCCTCAGCCTAGGGCTCCACAAATACAGACCAGGACAGCATCCAGGTCAGTCTCCACACAGGAGGCCTCTTCACCTGCAGCTCCCAGAAGCCCTCCCCACCCCGCTCAGCTCCAGCCTCCCCCAGCTCTCTACAGGTCCTCTGGGATGTTGGGGAGGAGACCACCCACTCGGAAGCCTGCCCAACCCTCTCCTGGTCTGCCTCCGCTCAGGAGCTACACTTCACTTGGCTCTCCGTTCCCTGTCTCCTCTGTCTCCCCACTCAGGGGCTCTTGCAGGGCACTTGGGGCTTCTCTTTACCTTGGGAACCCCAGTCCCCACCCACCCAGAACTTGACACACTCAACCTTTCTTGTGGCATGCCACTCTGCTCCTGCGCTGCCTCACGTCCACCATCACCATCACCACCATCATCTAGCAGTGGAGGCGGGCTCTGCTTCCTATCTAGCAGGCAGGGTGCTGTGAGAGCGAAGCTCCTGGGATTTCTGGATTCGCCCGAGCAGAGCCCTCCCCATTCCCCGAGGCTGTACAAATTCAAGAGCTAAAGAAAGTCCATCAAGCCAAGAGAGAAATCCCTCATTCACAGTCTTGGGGTTTCCCCCTTCCCCTGGGAGAGATAAGGGAAATATGTTTCCCTTCTATATTAACAGCTTAAAATGTGATATAAATCCTCCCATCCTAACCTGTTTTTAACGAATGGACTTTGCTGTCCAGTGGCATGATTCATACCTGACAGATCTATTTATCCATTCTATTTCTTTAGAGATAGCAGTGAAGTTTTATCTATTATTTGCCCCTCCCCCATTCCCATTTTCCTAACCAAGCGTGAGCAGCACTCAGCTGATGGATGGATAGTGTTCGGGATAAAAGGGGGCAGAATCAGATAGTTTTCAGGATGCGAGAAGACTGGCTTATTAACAAGGAGTCCTCTGGTGGGAGGTGGGGGGTGGGGCATGGGTACTGGACAATGGCTGATAATGGATGAAGGGACACCTGGGGTGGTCAGGTGTGCATGAGAGATAACAGACAGGAGGGGGGGCTGTAGCCAGTGCCCATGAGGGGGGAGCCGGGCTCTGCTGTGGCCCCAGCACAGAGGGCAATGTCAGAGCAGCCTCCTGACTCCCTGTGACGGGTCACCGAGCATTCCTCTCCACAAATGTGCCTGCACTTTGGGCTTTTCCCTGTGTGAAGTGCACCTCCACCCTGGAGGAGTCAGTTACCATCCAGGGAGGAGGTGGCAGGAGGTAGATGGGGTTGATTGCTCAGGACCCAGAAAAGGAAAGTCAGGTGGGCTTCTGCCATGTGCCACAAACTTAGGGCTGACAGCCATGCCTTTGAGCATTGTGTTATCCCATGTCTCCTGCACTCTCCAAAAGAGCAGCAAGGCTCAGAGGGCCTGAGTCCCTGGGTTCTAGGCACATGTGTGGAGCTGAAGACAGGGATCCTACTCCTGGGAGCCTGGGAGCCCTGCATCCCTCACAGCTTCTCCCGTGTCCCCTCCACATGGGTGGTGGGCACTGGGACACACTCTGCCATGGAGTGGATAGGGTCACGGTGGCAGCAGCCCCAGCCCCTGTGGGACCGAGTCCTTCTCAGGCATGGGGTCTGGGCCAATCACTGAGCTCCCTGGCTCTGTCTCCTCACCTGCTAGAGACAGATACTGAATCCCTCCTCTTGCAGGTGCTGAGAGGATTAAACTGGATTAGGTATGTGAAAGTTCTTTGTAACTAGTAATGCCCTCTGCAAATATTAGTTATTATGCTGTTACATCCTCCTCTAATAACCCAGAGCTTGGGCTAGAAAAGCCCTCCATATCCTTTATTAGGGTATCTCCTAGGAGCAGAGCTACTTTATAGCTTTTTGTTCTCCTACATTGTAGTGAGTTTGGCACTGAAATGTCTTTGAAGCAGTTTTAAATGACTTTTACAGAACCCTAACAACCTGAGGTTCTGGGGAAGATTGTGAGATTCCTGGAAATGATAGCAGCGGTGACATGGGTAATTGAGGGCCCAGGATGCTTTTCCACATGCAGCGGCTCATGTGGTGCTCGCTGGAGGAGACATGGTTCAGCTTCCTCCTGCCTCACAGGCAAGGCTGTGGAGTTGCAGCCAGGGACAGGCCACAGGGCTGTGAGCCTCAAGCCATACGGATGCTTCCAGCACAGGTGTGCTGCGCCCTGCTGCCAGCCTCCCCCACAGGCCTCCACCTCTGTGTGAGAATCTGGGACACCATCCCTGCCATCCCCAGAGCAGCCCTGGGGTCATCTTGAGTCCACATTTGGCTCAACACTGAGAAAAGTAATCCCAAAATAAAGCCACTGTGCAGGAAACTAGGATTTCATGGGAACTGTTAAGCTGCAAAGACCTACCTCGCCCTTCCACAGGCTGCTGGGAGGGTCCAGCTTTAAAACTAATCCAGAGACAAGAAACAAGGGTCGAAGCAGAGCACAGAAGAGGGACTGAAGTTGCTCCTTCCTGTACTGCCACAGCTCAGCAGGCTGTTCACCAGGTCCTGGGCCTGGGCTCTGCATCAGCCTCTGAATATGCATCTCAGGCTTAATCCCACCAATGTCAACAGCATCTTTGGCTCCCTTTCCTTGAAAAGCTTCCCTGGGAATGTTGAGCCCAAGTGACGGCCTCTTTCTGATACTTACCATGTTTGCCATTTTTTATTTCATGGCTCTGTGCCAGGGCTGCCCACAAGCAGCAGAGTGGCCTCCCCTCCCCCACCGGATAGGTTGCTTCTGTCTTCAGGGTCACAGTGCGTTCCTCTCACAATGCCGCCACCACCGGGCACCGAGTCAGGATGTTCCTCACAGCTGTGAAGCTTCTGCCCTCAGCCTCACCCATCCCTCTCCAGGAGTTCACTCATTCCTGCAACAGCTACCTACCGATGCCTGCTGGAGCCAGGCATAGGCCCTGGGGCTGGAACACGTCAGTGCACTGCCCGTGCCCACGCAGGTGTTATGCTTGAGGAGGAGTATGAGATAATGAGGAATAAGTTATAATACAGTCCCTGGAAACACTGGTGAACAGACAGAATGTCAGTGAGAACATCTACAGTCTGTGAAAAACTATCTGTGCAGACTCCATGAACACTGTGTGCCCGGAATGCATGCTGGAATAAGAGCCACAGGGCGAAATGGGAGTAGAAAGAATAGCTATCTATCCTGTGCTATTCGTTTCCATTACCATGGCAAAATACCTGAGGTAATCTAGATAAAGAGAGGAAAGGTTTGTCTTGGCTCACAGTTTCAGGTGGCTTCAGTGCACGCGTTGCTTGAGGCCTGCGGCAAGGTGGTGCATCATGGAGGGGAGTGGGTGGCAGAGCAGAGCTGCTCCCCTCATGTTAGCGGGGGAGGAAAGAAGGAGGCAGAGATGAGGGTCCCATAGTCCCCTTGGAGGCCATGCTGCCAATAACCTGAGACCACACTGTCACTGCCTCATAAGGAGTCTACCATCTGCCACTGTTACCCTGCGAGCCCCAAGCCTTTATCAGGTGGGGAAAGAGGGCAGGTATGGGCATCAACATGCCTGGCCCTGCGGTCAGGGAATTTTTCCACCTGAGTGCTGGGCATGAAAACCCCAGAAGAAGCAGCTCGGTGTCCCCACAGCTCCTGCCCCAGGCAGCCTTCTCAAGAGGTTCTCCCCCTCAGTTCCTGCAGCAGGCTGGAGGCCCCTGGACAGGTGGGCTCCATCCTCCATCTAGATTCTCTGTCGGCCACATGAGTTTCGTCCTGGCCTCTGTATTGTGCCTCAGTTGCTGTTGTCGGGCCATCCTGAGTAAGGGCCGTATTTCCTTTGGAGTCTCTCTGTCACCTGTAATGGCATTACTACCTGCCGCACCAAATTCAGATGCACACCAAATGAAATAATGCAGGCTAAAGGGTTGCATAAACTGGAAAGCAGTCTCTGACTGCTATTATTATTACTATTGTTAAGCTAAGTATAATAGTTACTACTCCCACAGAAGTTATGGTACTAGTCCAAGGTCACGGGAGAAAATTCCCACCCCAACGTGAAGTGTGAGAAAGGCTCACAGCCCTTCACAGATCCGTTTGCTTGGCTGTCAGGCTTTCCCTCATCTGTGCGTCCAGTGCTGCATTCACTTGTCCTAGGCTCTGTTTGCTATCCAGCCCTAGGATACCACTGCTTTCTCACAGGTACACCACTGCCGCCATCCTCTTAAGCAGTTTGCATTTATTTTGCTTGATTCCTACATTATGTTTCAGCCTCTTCTTAAATGCATTTGTTTGCAAAAAGAGCCACGTGGGGAAGTTCAGCCCACAAATAAGAACATAATTATTACGCAGTTTAGCAGTGCCTGGGCGTCACCCGGGTCCTCACCAGTGCTCTGCAATTCAATCGTCTCTCCTTCAAGACCGTATTTAATAGGATAAACAATTCCTGCTAAATGCAATAAACATGAACCTGGGCTGTCATCTCCATAATCAACTCAAATTTCCCATTAGAAGTGGTGGCTGTGATTGAGATTTGGAATTTAATTTGGCGGCCCTCGCCTCACTGAGCTAGTGTAAGCTTTGAGCGTGTCTCGCGTCAGCCGAGACAGAGCTGCTCTTCCCTGTCTCTGGGGAATCTTAAAAGAAGATAGATTATAACTCAAGAAAATTATACGGCCTCAGTATAATGAAAGAGATAAAACATTATTGGATTAGTCTGTTGAAAGAACAGCAGACAGCAAAGCAATAATATTAAACTAAACAAGGGCCCAGACCCGTCACTGTTCAGGGGACCCAGGGATGCAGGAAGGCAGACAGAATCACCTCACTTGCTGTGACAACAGCCAGGCAGCTCCTTGTTCTATTAATTTCCTTCTGGAGAGTTGCTCAGGGTACACCTATAGGAGCCAGGGACCGTGCTTCAGTGCCATGGGTGTGCCGGGGTCTCATACACAGCAAACAAATCTGGCAGCCAACCCAATGCAGACAAGGCAGCTGACAACAGATGGGTAGAAGGGGAGTAAGATGAGGCAAACCCACCTTTGGCAAGCTGCACTTACCCCAGCTCTTTCCAGGAAATTCACTTCAGTTTTTTCAACCAGACTGGAAGTGCCCAAGGAAAAAAAAAATTATTTAAGAAAAGTTGTATTTATTTGGTACAGGGTCTTCTTCACAGCTCAGACTCTCAGTGATCCTCCTGTCTCAGCCTTCCCAGCTCTGGGATTACATGCTTGCATACTGGGGATCGAACCTGGGTCTTTGTGCTTGTTAGGCAGGTGCTTAAAACATTGAGCTACCTCCCCAACCCAAGCAAAGAAAATCTTAAGGGAGGTTTTAATGGGATGGACTAAATGAGAGAAACAGAGTTTAGATACTGGCCAATCTATAAAACAACTATTTTGCTGTTTTTGGAACTTGACCAACTGTTTTATTTTCTTCAAGCACTTCCCTCCCCTGATAGTATCTGCACAAAGCAAGCTGAGAGAACACAGAACAGCTCTTAGGGACAGAAAGGGAAGGCACCAGGTAGCCCCACACAGCCGCACAGCTATCAGAGGCTCCTTGGCTTGCTCCTTTCACAGCTTCTCACCTTCCCTGACTCTGGTAAGCTCCCTTGGAACTCACCCTACTATTCCTTTAACTCTTTGGAGCCGGTGGCTGAGCTGAGACACAAACGCTTCTCACCTGTCCTGAAATATCAGCACCTGACGGGCAGCCTCCACAGGGCCGGTCACAATTCTGCTCCTGATGTGCGCACCAACCTGCGCTTCCCCTGCCAGCCGCGAGCACAGGATGCAGGGCACACAGGCGTGCACGGGCACACACAGTACTTTCTTTTGTGAGACATACTTATTGATCAGATGCTGACTCCCTGCTACGCAGGCGACTATCACAGTTGAGAGCTGAAGCCTCCAGAACCTGAGTGGCAGTCCAGGTCGCCTGCTTTCTGTGTAGCCTTGGACAAGTCTCTGGACTGATCTGATCCTCAGTTCCCTCAGCACCTTAGTAGGGCTAATCAGAAAAAGCATCCACCTTGGGAGGGGCCACGCATGAGTGGAGACAGGGAATCCATGGCTGGCACGTAGTGATCGCCCAGGAAACATGAGCTGCGCAATTGCCGAGCCTCACCCTGCACTCATCCAGGAAAGAAAGCTTCTTACCTGTTGGTTCACCAGGAGGCTGCTCCTGGTGCCCATCATCTGCTGGAAGGCGGGCTACCCGGTCACGTCATCAGACGGAGGGCAGGGCTACCTGGTGGACAGTCCTGGCACAGGTTCTTGGGTCAGAGTGAAGCGAAAGCGCTGAGGGGGCAACCTGAGTTTTATAAAGCCTTAGGGAACTTCAACACTTTTGGTTAATTCACTATTTCTTCAAATCACTACATTTTGTAAGCTAACATCTCTACTTTAAAGGCTGGTGTTGCCCTCTGCCTCGGGCTGGCCGCGGGGGGCGCTGGTGTGGGGTGGGGTGGGCCAAGGTCTGCGGATCCCTAGGCCGCCCCTGGCTGCAGCACGCGGTGGTGCTATCTGCCAGAAGTGCCCTCTGCCCTACCAGTGGACCATTTCTGGTGCAGGGCCTGAGCAGGTGCTGTCCCCATTGCAGCTATTCCAGTTCGCATGGACGGGAACATCTACAAGAAAGGAGGCTAACACGCATTTCTCCGCTATTACTATAATCTGATGCCCTGGTGTGCAGCAGGTCGAGGCAGGCGAAGGACCTCACCTCTCCATCAAGCATCTTTCTTTGTGGCCCACAGGGCATGCGCGGGGCTTCTCTCCTCGGGCAGCATATCCTTTCCCATTCTTCTTGCCAGATCCATCTTAGTCACTGTTCAGATCCCAGCGGGAGCAATTTTCTTAGGGAAGCTTTCCACAATCCCTAATCAGTTTCCCCTATTTTAGCCTCAGAGCATTTTGTAGCAATTGTTGCAACTGAAACTTTAAATGCATTGAAAGGACAACTCCAGTGACATTGACCTTCCCTTCCATAGCGCAGGCTCTGTGACGACAGGGACTGGAGTGGATTTGTCACCAATGAGCCTCAGTACCCAGATGGGCCCAGAGAAAGCTAGACCTTTCTGTCTACAAAATGGGAGCTACACTGTCTGCAGTGAATGCAAGGAATGGATTTCTTTTTGAGTATTAACTAACTTCATCTATGGTTGAAATATTCAGCATAGCAATACAGCAAGTAAGTGATGCATTTTAAATGTGGTTTTGGTGGACACTGGTACTCTCTACTTCTTGACGTTTGCCTTTCTTGGACTTTTCTTTTGTGTGGTGCTGGGCTTTGGATCCAGGGTCTCTGTGCCCAAGGCAAGGGCTCTACCACTGAGCTACACTGCTCACCCTTACTTGAGGGTGTTCTGAATGTTAAGAAGTATATGAAAGATCAGTTACTCGGTCATGGTATATTGTGTGTCTAGCTTTGTCACTTCCTATCCCTGATTCCTGTCAGATTAGTGGTGGCATTAGCTGACATTCAACCCATTCTTACAAGCTTTCAGGGTCAGAAGTGGTGGCCATCACTGATGTCCAACCTGACGTCATTAGGGCTCTGCTTCTCATAGGAGTGTGAACCTTACTGCACACTGCGCAGGAGGGATCTCGATTCTGCGCCTCTTACAAGAATCCAGTCTCCAAACCACCACCCCACTCCCTACCTGCAGAAAAATCATCTTCTACAAAAGTGGTCCCTGGGGCCAAAAAGGCTGGGGATTTCTGCTTTGGAGGAGGAGATTTCAAGCCAGCTATCTAGGGAAGTGAGTTAATCACCTCCGTTTTACAGACGCAGAAATTGAGGCACAAAGGGATGCATGACTTGCTCAAGATCGCCTGAGAAAATAATGGAGGTGACTTACCCCTATGTCCAGTCTAGACACTGAGAAAGTGCCTGTTGCCTGCAAGTGTCCAATAAATGTTTTTCCTTCTTATTGAATATTCCATGTCCACTTTATAGAGGCTCAAAATGTCAGAATGGAATAAAAGGGAGAAAGGAAGAAGAGGTTGTGAGCTCTTAGATAATGAACTGATCAAAGAATTTTGGAGCTTGAAGGAAACCCTAACCTCACTTTTCATCAGTTAACTCCATGTATGTCTCTGCACACACAAAGGAACCAATGAGACTTGCCCTGCTCCCAGGAGTAGAGGGGATAGGCTTGTCCCCCCATCCCCAAATGCAATGTGCTGAGAATCACGATGAATGTACATTCAAGGTCCACAGGCACTTACAGGAGGAATGAATTATTGCCACCAGGGGACTTAAAGGAATTTTGACAGAGAATGCTGTGCAGGATTTGGAGGGTTGAGTGTGTGCTCACTAAGCACACAGAGTTTAAGCATTCCAGAAAGACCCAAGAAGGGCCTGCAGCTGTCATGCACTGGCAGTCCTGTGACCAGAAGTGCTCTCAAGGGTGAAATGATGCCACACAACACCAGAAGCCAGGATGGCTCTCGTCCAGCCCCTACCACAGCCCTCACCTTGGGCTTGTTCTTTGGACTTATCCTTGTATTTCCCTGGAGTCCCTCAGAGTTTGGAATAACTCTCAAAAGGATCCTTACATTTTTGGTAGGTGAACTCACAGGCTGGTTTTCAGAGGCCAACCGGGAAGATGCACTCCCCAGCAGGGTTCTGAAAAGCTAGGAGAGACTTTGAACCACACCATGTGGCCCAGTCCTCTATGTGAGGGTGATTCCATTAGGTGACTTCAGGGTAGAACAGTGTGTTGAAAGGCATGCAAAGAGGAGGCTTACGGCCAAAAATGCCCTCTCCTTCCTCCAGGGCCTTTTGCTCCTGAAAGGATATTTATTGCCATCAGAGGGAATTATAAGGAAATTACTTATTAGCTGACATTCAACCCATATTTACAAGCTGTGAGGGTCAGAAGCTCTGGTGGCCTCACATCAGCCAAGCACCGCTGAGGGCCGGCTTAGCACTACTGTGGGGCCTGTGGGTGAGTACCTCAGGGCAGGAATGCACGGCTCTCTGAGGCTTACCCTAACTCAGGCCAGTCCTAGGAGTTACGCAGTGATAACTACGGTAACAAGCAACAAGTCACCTTGGAGCCCTGTCATCTAATCTCTTCACAGAGTTGTCCTTCGCTGGTCAGACCCTGGCATCCTATTTGCCACCTGTGCTTACAGCTTGAGGTGGGCTCCAGCTTCCATGTCCAGGCCCTCGCCCAAGGCAGAGGGAGCTTCAGCTGCTGTCACCCTCTCCCAGCAGTCCTTGGAGGGTGGTGAACTCCAGGCCTTACCCACACTGCCTCTGTTTTGCTCTTACCCACCCTGAAAGAGAAACTAGAAGTGAATTCCTCAGCACTGGACTGGCAACCAGAGTCTTTCTCCCGGAGAGGGGGTCCTTGGTGACTTCTCTGCTGTTGACCATGTCCTAATGGGCTGCACATGGCTATAATCAGAAGTTTCTGAGGTCCGGTTTCATGTGCCAGGCTGGACCCTTCTCACAGCAGTAGTGGGGGGGCTTCCCAGCCACCATCTCTCCCAATTTGCCCCACCTACTACAGTGACCCCAAAAGTGACCCTTGAGGTTAGCACTCAGTTCCATGGGATGATCTTTGCTGTGCCTTCAAATCTCACCTGGTACCAGTCAGGCTTCCTGAGTCTATGACCACTACTTGCCCTAAGCTGGAGTCAGACCTCGACTAACTGCTGCTGTCACCCACTGAGCCCTTGTGGCTGGATCCCAGCATCCTGACAGTGGGAAGAAGATCTCTATCTATCTGCATCCTGCCTTCTTGGGAAACAGATGCAGGAAAACAGTTCACCCCGGAGCCAGCCTCCTCCAGATAACAGCTTCCTCGGGGACCCCAGGGTCCTGGAAATGGTACCTTTCAGAACAGGGACTCCCTTCCCTTGGCAGGGGCCACAGTGGCAGGAGCTGACCTTCTGAGTGGGTGAAATCTGTGGCTGTCACCAGTTCCTACAGGGGAGGGGCAGGGGGCATGGAAATTGATTATTTCTCTGGAGTGGGAAGAACACTCCACTCTCCTAGCCATTCATGCAAATCAGCTCATTCCAGCTCATATCAACGAACACCAAGCAACTAAGTGCTAGGCATTAAGCATGAACAACAAATCCCAACTTTCTAGAGATACAGACAAACAGTACACATGACTACAGTCCATAGCAGGCTTAGGGGTTTTTCAGCGCTGGGAGGGTATATCACTGAATTCAGTAGCACTGGGACCACCTCCTGGCCCAGCATTCTTTTGCAGGAGCCCTACTTGGCCATGATCACAAGGAGCTCTGAACCTCCAGAATACAGCAATTCCAAGCTAGGCTGTGTCCCAGGTTGACCGTACCACATGCATCTTCAATTTACAATAACGTATCCATTTTACAGTGGGTTTATCTGGCTCCAATCCCATTGTATGCGAGGAGCTCCACATTGGTGACAGCAGAGCTTGCAGCAGAGAGTAGATGCCTGGGACGGGGTGGATGCTGAGGGGCCAGGGATGGCCATCAGCAGTTCTTTAAAAATCCTTTAGGATTATTGTGCCAACACCACGGTCCCTCCAGATCTTTCAGAAACTTTCCTGTCTCCCTGAGCTGGAAAGCTCACAACCTCTTTCTCTCCATTAGAAACTTGGGCCACTGCCATCAGAAACAAAAGCCAAGGTTGGAGGCCTTGAAGGGCAGTTGAGGCAGCAGGAGCTGGGCCACAGCTGTCAGAAACCGAGCAACACAAAGTGCAGGTACAGGTCTCTCTGTGGAGGGTGTGCTGTGTGGGAGGTGGAGTTGCCTTGGGTGGGAAGACCAAAGACCAAGGCTACAGAGGTCGCCACCGGTGTGCTGCTTCTCTTAGCTCCGGCTCCAGGGCCAGGTTCCTGTCCAGAGTTTGGTTATGATTCTGCCCCAATCCAGCCCTGGAGAGTTTAGGGTCCCTTTAAATGCAGGCAATCATGTCTAATAGAAGCCTCCAGTGGGAAGAAAATTGCTTCCATTTCTTAATGCATCTGACGCTGACCTTCACGCCAGTGGGCAAAGCAAGCCCCTTGGTGGTCCCATTGTCTCACCGGCTTGTGGTCAATGAATTGATCCCATGGCTATTTGCAGAACTGTCCGGCCTGTGGGCCACACGCAGGGAGGGGGCAGCAATGGAGGGGCCGGGCAGCTCTCTTTACCTCAGTGTGCAGCTCTCCCAGCAGCCAAGCTTGTGTTTGCTCCCCGGCACCCTGACGCTTCCCTTAATCACCTTGGCCTTCCTCTACCAGCCAGAGACTGCTCCAGGAGGCAGAGGAGTAGCCAAGCCCGAGGAAACCCTCCACATACAGTCTGCTCCAGGAGCTGCATGGGCTCCAGGGGGCTTCTTAACAAGATCTACCTTAGCCTCACAAGGTAGCAAGTGCTAGCCCCCCGCCCCTCAAGAATTCACCCAGTTTTGCTAACAATGGTGGTTCTCTTGGAACTTGGCCATACTGCTGCACTCGATAGCTCCCTGTGACCTGGCTAACATGGGTCGGGTGCCCTGTTCCTCTGCTATTCCTTGTGTAAGCCTTTCCCCCTCTTTTCTTCCCTTTTTCTTCCTTTCTCTCCTTTCCTCTTCCTGTTCCCTCTGTGCCTTTTCCACAAATACTCTACCCTAAGTACAGTGGTCTCTGGGTCCCTAGCACCCCTGCACCTTTGGAGGTTGTACGTATCCCACTGCTGCAAGGAACTGCAGGGCAAGTGCCATTAAACCGTGCAGAGTTCTCAGTGGGACACGGTGCCCTTGGAGATAAGAAATAATGATCGCCAGAGCTAGCATTTAGGAACGCTGAGCTTCCCAGCTCACAGGGACTTCTCACCTTCCCAGCAACCTTGCGAGGTGGGCAGTCCTTTGTTTCCGCAATGTTCTGGGGAAATGCTGGGGCATGAGAAACTTAACAAGATGGGCGAAGTTCACATCAGTGAGTGGCAGCAAAGGGTTTGCACTATTCCTGTGTGGGTAGAGGTGGACCCACAGGTATTTACACTAGATTGGTGCATCGACGTGATTTGATAACGCACTGCACACTTTATTGCGAGTGTTTCTTTTTCTTTCTTTTTTTTTTTTTCTGTATTTTTTAGGGAAGGGTGTTCAGGGTCTCACTACTAGATTGGACTCCTGTTTACAGCCTCCCAAGTGCTGGGATTACAGGCATGGGCCACCACACCCAGTCTCAATAGCTGACTCAGTGTGCCCCAAGGGCAGGACAGGCCCGGCAGCCCTGGGGATTGAACCCCTGGCCCCTACACCTGCTTGCAGGCGCTTTAATCTACTGATTTGGCCGGCCCTATTGTGAATGTTTCTTCCACTGATTCAAAACGTGATGAAATGGCTTTCTGTGACAGAGTACCTGCTGTTTGGGGAGCTGCAGTGGGCTCAGCTCTTCCGCCCTTGAGCCTTTAGGATATTTCCTTTCCTTCTTCCTATTCTAACCAAATATGTCTTTATACACACATCATTATCAAGCTGTAGACCCTTGTAGTAGGCCCTTGCCTTTGGTGTTATTGAATAAAAAAATCAGGCATTTAAAACTGTTTTGGAGCTCTTTGCTTACATTCCACCCCTAAAGGCCACAGCTCGGCCTCCACCCACTTCACCAAGGCGCCCACGTCCTCACTCGTCATGTCGTTAAGCGTTATAGATTTCAGTCACTGTCAACTGGACAGATGAAGAATAACACCATGCTACTTCTTTTTAATTGTTTAAGTGCTAGTGAGAGTAAAAGTTTTGCGTGTTTATTAGTCATCTGTATCTCGTGTATTTCCTTTAAGATGTTTCTTTCTGATGAATTATCACATGTTGGGGACCACTTTGGTGGCAAAGTTCTTTTGGTGTGTTACCGACCTTTTACTTATATTTCTTATTTGAAATGCTTTTTTTCTAAATTTTATTTAATTTTATTTATTTATTTTTTGCAGAACCGGGGATTGAACTCAGGTACTTTAGCTTGCCAGGGAAGCATTTATTCCACTGAGCCATCTCCCCGCCCCCCTGAAATACTTTTTTAAAAAACATGTATTTAGGACAAGGTCTACAGGGTCTCACTACATAGATCAGACTCATAGCGATCCTCCTGTTTTTAGCCTCCCAAGAGCTGGGGTTAGAGGTGCGCGGCACCATGCTTAGCCTCTGTCACTGTCACTGTCTCAGCACGCCCTGGGGACAGGGCTGGCACTGCATGCCGGGGGTTGAATCCTGGCCCCAGGTCTGCCTAAGCAGGAGCTTTAATCCACTGAGCTATCTGGCGAATCCTCTTATTTGAAATTCTAAATATCTTTACAGAAGTGAAATCTATCAGACCAACTTTGCAGTCTTTACCAGACAAGTGCTACCACATTATGTTTTAAATGTTCTTATGGATGGGGAGTATTTGTTTTTTATAATTTTAATTATAAAATTATTTTAAGATTATAATTTTAAAATCTTTGGGTAACTTGCTTTCAAACAGTGCTATAATTTCAAGTTTATCTATAGTAGGACTGCCATTCCTCAAGGGCATGTTCACACATAATAGGGCTTCAGTTCCTCAGAGACAGACTTGCACATAGTAAGACTGAAATTCTTCAAGGCAAGACCTGCACTAGTAGGACTGAACTTCCCCAGAGGTGAGTCTGCACATAGTGGGACTGGAATTCCTCAAAGGCAGAGTTGCACATAGTAGGGCTGCAGTTCCCAGTGGCAGAGTTGCTCAATAGAAGTGCTCCCTCCTTAAAGGCAGGTGTGCCATGTTGTTCTAACCAGCGAAAAATGAGTAGGAGAAGCTCACTTTCATTGAAGCTTTCAGTTCAAGCCAACATGTTGGATGTAGATGCCAAGATAAAATCTCCTCCTCAGGCTCGCAGGGGGCGCACAGGGAGCATAGCCCTGAGGGACAATCACTGTGCAGCACATATAACTGAGTTTGCTCTGCCTGAGGTTTGAGGGTTAGCTCTCTGCATAGACCTTAGTGCCAGCGGGCTGATCTCTGTGCGACCATTCATTACCAATCCTGGGCAATTCCAGTGCTCCTCACACTGCTTCTGTATCAGCCCAGGGCCTGTTACCCTGACTAGATACAGAAATGCCATGGAAGAGAGACCATTGCCTCAGATTGATACTCACATGATACTTGGTTCCTAAGTATCAGATAAACATCACCATCTTTTTAGAAACTGCCATGAAGTATTTTGGAGATGCTCACATTGCAAAAGTAATCCTTGTTTAGCTAAAAATTCAAATTTAACTGGATATTTACTAAATCTTGTGACAGTTGTCATGACTCCTTCATGTCTCTGACATTCCTCACCCCCTAACAACCACTAACCAGGCCACCAACTTTTTCCTTTTTTGAATCATTTTATTTGTGTATTTATTTGGTACAGGGTCTTGCTGTGCAGCTTGGGCTTGCAGTGACCTCCTGGCTCAGCCTCCCCAGGGCTGGGATTACAGGTGGACACCACCATGCCCAGTTTGGGTGCCCAGCTTGGCTCAGCATGCAGTACCAGAGATCAAACCTGGGTCCCTGCACTTACCAGGCAGGCACTTGGTCCACCAAGCTACCTCCCCAGCCCAGCTTTTCCCTTTAGGAGTAACAGTTGCTGCTCCTTTATCTGCAGGCATTTCACAGTGCAGACTTCCGAGGCCAGGCGGACTTTGTTCCTGTAGGCTGTGTTTGTTCTTAACGGCAAGGCATTCCAGCGTGATGGGTTTCAGTGTTTTGTTGTTGTATATTATCAGTGCTTTTGCTTGGTTCCCAGTGAGCTGCTCCTTGTATATTATCAGCTTTCAGAAGCCTCTCCCATTATGGCCTTGATTAATGTGTCTTCACATTTAATCTTGTCTCTTTCTCAGAAGGAAGTCTTTGTGTTTCAGATTTCCACTTCTGTACTCTATCCATCATATTTCTTTTCTGTCATTGTTTTAATCTCTTTGTCTTTTGTTTCTGTATTATAAGAACACTTTTTATAGCACCTTCCACATCACTGACTCAATTTTCTGCAGTGTCAGTTCTGTTCTTTATAGTTTCCAATGTGGGCTTTAATTCTGCTATTGTGCTTTTGCTTCCTCATAGATAGCCACTTCCCATTCATCTGATTAGTGTCTAAACACCTCAGCTATTTTTATTTTATAAATTCTTCATTTTCTTGAATATGTTATAATCACAAAGAAAAAGCATCCTAAAATTTAGTGCTGCTTTCCTATCTGAGAGATACGTGCTCATTTTTCTACATCTTGAGCATAATGTCCATCTTCTGTGCTCAGAAACCTCTTTGTATGTCCGTTGCTGATTCTTGACTCTTCCTGGAACCAAGAGCCCTGCACGCACCGGGCTCTCAGGTGCATGGTACAGACGGGCCCTTCCGCGGCCTCCTTCCTGCTTATGTATGGCCACAGCAATCACGTCTCAGATCTTGGTTTCAGAGACTCATTCATGTACTTGAACATTAGCCAACACTCCTATAGCTAGGAATTGCTTATCTAGTGGGCTAGAAAATCAATTGTCACTCTAGCTCCTTGGTAAGCTGGCTCTTCAGAGAGTTATTCTGAGATAATGGGGAGCCTTATGCAGTTTTCTCTTTCCAGAAAGAGTGCATAGAAGTGGGGACGTGTGAATATGCTGCCAACACAGGTCAGAGCGGTGTAAAGGTGCACAGTCACCTTCAGTCCTCTTGCCTCCTCACCCCAACCCAGCACTCCTGAAAACATCACTGATTTTGTACCCTGCCTTGGATGACATCTATGCTTGACATCTAACATTCCTAGGCAGCCACCCAAACCTCACGGAATAACCGGGGCTTACCCTTCGTTGTCAGTTTAAAAAAATATTCAGAGGAGACATTTCAGTAAAAAAAGCAAAACCCAGGAAAGTAATTTGCCCTCAACTCTCTGGTCTCTCCCATGCCCTGCTATGATGTCAACCAGTGTCACCATGACATCCGTCTAGCTCAGATTTCTGTAGAGCTGCCAGACTCCAAGGCTGAGTCTGTCCCTCTTGTGATCACAGCAACTATGTGTCACCACTGAGGAGGTACGGAGGACAGGACTGAGTGGCAGCTTCCTTATTCGACAGAAACTTCACATCTGACACATAGAGATTCTGTGGGAAACTGCCAGGTTTGAAGACTTATAGTGTCTCATCAGAGCATTAGTCTCCCATCCCCCTCTTTGACTGAAAAAGGGACTCTGATGGGTTGAACAGTGGCCCGCCAGGGACTGTTCAGACAACAGCTAGAAGAGTATGGTGTAAGACAGGCTTGGGTGCTGTGCCGATGTCCCTACAGGGGAGAGCCTAACTTGATGACATGTATGAAGGTCCTGTTCCCACAAATACCTTTTTAGTTTAAGATGGCAGATCTCTTCTTGTCTTGGTGACAGGTGGTTGTGATCGTTATTTTTATCCATGGACCCAGGAAAACATCTACAGGAGAAGGAAGAAGTCAGGTCTTTCTTCTAGATCTTACTTACAGATGTTCAGCAACTTGGGGATCCAAGTGGGAAGGAGGCGGTCCTCCAGGTGGGCTAGAGCAGCAGCTCTTAATCTGTTCATACTAGAGATATTTTCTCTTATAATGAATATGGGTGTGTCTTACTGACCTGAACTCTATACTCAGGGTCCCAGTGGGCCCTAGAGTGGAAGCAGTGGTGGTAGTATAGCTGGGGTACCTTTGCCTTGACAATGGCTAGGAGGTGCTGCCGGCATCTCCTCACCCCTATATCAGTTCAGCTGTGGGCAGCTCCTGATAGGCCAGGGTAGCCACACATTCACTTGTCCTTCCCTACACCAAGGCCTCCAAGTATTCCACCATGATGCTCTTCTTGCAGCGGTCTGGAAGGAACGCGAAGAGCTAGCCTGCTACAAGAGGATCCACTGTCATACCTTGGAATTTACTAAAGCTCAACAAACAATGAGGGCATCATGATATTCACTGAGGTTGCTTGGCATCCATGGAGGAACAGGCCATGTTCCTGTGTACAAGGAAGTCGAGGGGCATGGAACAAAAGGAGAGTCCATCAGGTCACATATGCTGCACGTTGGGGCATTTATCTTGAGTTGTACAAGAGCCAGTCATGGAGCTAGTGTAGGGGAGGGGGAGTGTGAATAAATGATGGATTGTTAAACAGACAGATGATAGATGACATTAACTGATTATGACAGAAGACGGTTAATAGATTGGTAAATAGGTAGACAGGTAGGTAGCAAGGTAGTCAGGCTGTAATATTTTGTTTAACCTGACAGCAGCCATATGAGCCAAGCATTATGAACTCTACTTGACAAATGATGAAACTCATGCCAGGAATTAGGAAGACACTTGCCTAGGCCCGCACAGCCAGCAACTGATACAGCCATCTTGCAACAAAGCCTGCCCAGTTGAGTGGCATCTGCTCTTTGGTAAAATGATTTTCCTGTCACCGCACTGGTCCTGGGAGGTGGAGGTCATCTGGGGGAAACTGAGCCTACCTCTCACCTTCATCACCTTGCACATGCACCCAAGCCTGAAGGTGTTTACCTTTGTGTCTTGGAGAAATTGTTTCTTTTCCTTTCATATATAAAATGCATCCTTTGCATCCAGGTGAAGAGTAGGAGGCACCATAACAGTTAGAAGGTACTGAGTACTTGCGTCAGTCATTGCTCTAAACATTGCATATGCATGAATGCATTGAATCCACCATATCCAATAGAAATGACATAAGCTTCACTCTACAGAACAGAAAACCAAGAGTGAAGAAGGCTGTCCCCCCACCCCTGGCCTAAGCTAGAGCCCCGTGTCTGGTGGCCCTAGTGGTCCACCTTGTGGAAAGTGAGCTGCATGCTCACCACGTGCTCACTAACTGGCGCCTCCTACACGGCGACTATTAGCTTGACTTCCGCCCATGAAGTTGTCCCCGAAATCCTCAATTGTGTGAGTGAGCCACTCTCATCCTGAGTTGATTGTGTAAGAAGTTCAGAGTATTAATTAGATTCACTTGAGAGAGGAAATAAACCCTACCACCATCAATAGGTGAACAAAGGTGGCCTGTTTATGTAATAAAAGATTACACAGCAATGGAAGTGAGCTGACCGTGGATACATGAAAAATTATGATGAAAATGTGGGACTAGAAAAAAATTACATTCTACCCACATACAGTTAAAAAAAAAAAAAAGAGGACCACAAAGGCATATTGGAAAGTGATATATATATAGGTGATAAAACTCTAGAGACGGAAAGGGACATATTTTACATAGACGCAGGAGCAGTTATAGGTTGTCTCAAAAAGGGAGAGGCTGTGATCAGCCTTGGGGGCTGAAGGGCACCGCCAAGCAGCATTCTATTTAGTGATCTGGGTAGGGGGTTACTTTACAAGTCTTCTCAGGAGGCCCTGTGTTGTGTGTACTTAGCTCACTGCAAAGAGCAAGCAAGCACTTGGACAAGTCAGTCTCCAGTACAAGGAAGGGGTGGCTACAGAGTGGCAGTGTCTTAGTTACCTTCCTTGCCACTGACACCAGAAGTGGAAGGACAAAGCTGCCTTTAGCTCATAGTTCATGGAGGGTTCAGCTCACAGTTGACAGTGTGTGTGTGTGGGGGGGGGGTGCATGGGAGTGGGGCGTGACAGAGGCGAAACAGTTCATGGCAGGCCAAAGGCAGCTAAAGCAACGAGCAGCAGGTGGCGAGTGGCACCCGCAGACCCCTTTCTGTCCCTGATAGTCTTATCCAGGATCCCTGCTCTTAGGGCAGGTAGCGCTGACACCCAGGATGAGCCAACCTTGATCACACACTCTAGCTCCAGTCACCTCTGAAAGGCTCCACCTATGACCATGTGAGGCTTTGAAGGGACATCTAGGTATAAGCCATAACAAGCTGCTCATTTCTGTGGTGGTTGCTTTAATCTGTTTTGTGTGGGAAGAAGGATTCCTCATAGATGAACTCAGGCACCAACCTAACAAGTAGAGCAGCCGAGGACAGAACTCTGTGGAATGCAGAGAGCTAGGGAACAGAGCGCTGGCGATCAGCCACCTCTCTACTTTGCTTGCTGGGTTGATTCTCAAGTTCCTGGATTGCTTTCAAGCTCCCTGCTCCCTCCCAGACACTTGGCTCTGTATCTCAGCTAGTCCAATCCTTACCTCAGGTCTGGCCTTTCCTACCATTCACCCTCTGCTCCTTGACCTGTGGCTTTGCCTGCTCCCTCATCTTCCTATCGCCCCTTACTTCAGGGGTGAACGTCTTCCTCCTGCCTCCCACTCCAGCCAGCCGAACTCAGTCCCTCAGGAGAATGATATTGTTAGGTTGGTCTTCCTGCCTATGAATGACCCTACACTTAAGTTACTCCCAGACTTTCTCCTTCAGGAAGTCCTCCCTGAGGGTCCAGCCGCACAGGGCCTTGCCTTTGCCTCCTCATTGCTCACCTGCTGCATGCACACACAATGATGACAGCAGGGCAACACACTGATGAGTCTGCTAGCTTACAGGGAAACAGGGCCCAGGAGTCTGATGGAGAGTGTGAGCGCAAGCATGAAAGACACACGGTTTCATCGTCCACCTCTGATTTCATTCAGAGTGTTCTTACATTTGTCTTCTGCTTGAAGACACAGGCCCCTTCAATGTCAGCACCAAGTCAGTAATCATGTTTCACATGGCTGTAGATGTCATTAAGGGAATAATCTGAAGGAAGCAAAAAAAAAAAAAAAATAAAAAAAATAGAGGCCTGTGACCTCCCTGGTAATTCCCACTGTCCCCTGTCCCATGGGTGACTCTAGACTCCTAACTCTTCCTATCCCAGGGACTTAGGCCACCAGCCTGATGACAAGAAGGGCGGGCTGCTGCGGGTTGCAGAGCGAGCGCTTCACAGAGATCAGACTCATCTTCTACTTGCAGCCTCCTCCCAGCATGCTTGCTGCCTTCATAAAAGGGAAGGGCCCAGTCATCCTCTAACAGGATGGCTCCTTTACAGGTCTCTTTATAGCTCTGTCCAGTAAGGACAACACAACTATAGCCTGCCTGCCTTCTCTGGCTTGCCCATGGTATCTCTTTCCAGTTGCTTATTACAGAGAAAGATATCCCAGATTACGCGAGACCAAGGCCACACACTGACACAGACATACAGTAGATGTCACATCCTCCTCCAAGAACATGGGGCCTGTCACAGCCCTGGCTCTGGCCCTGTAAACTGAGTGACATGCAGTGACTCACACCGCCTGACAAGTGCTGGGGTGGAGGTGAGGCTTCACACCCAATTCTGGCATTGCTGAGGGCTGTAAAGGCCTGGGGTATCAGCGCAGAGGATGAATTCTAAGGCTTGGGTGCTGAATGTTAGCCCAGAGATTATGGGAATAATCCAGGACCTGATCCTAAAAGTGTGATCTATGGACAAGCAGCACCAGCATCAAATCCAAGCTCATCAGCCCTCGCAGCGCTTTGAGACTCTTCACCTAATCAGAATCTACCCCTCTGTCACTCACAGTCACATTAAATTCCGAGCGGGAGTCAGGGGTCATAGAGTAAGTGTATGGCCACAACCCTAAAAACAGAAAATATAATTTAGAAGTAAAGCTGATGGAACTCAGGAATAGATTAGAAGAAAAGAAAAATAAGTTTTGTAGGCCTTTGTGTGTTGGAACCATTTCTGAGTTCGGGTGACATGGAAGAATTATATTTGGGAAAGAAAATCAAAGCTCCTCCTTGTGGAGTATGGTAGGTATGTGGACAATGTTTGACCTTGATACAAAGTTATCAAGAAGACCCTCAGCATAACTCGTTGGAAGAGGCCCAGGAAGGATACATCAGGTAGGAGCTGTCTGCCTGGCAAAAGCACTTAAAGGCATGGCCCAGGATGGGACTGGACAGAGAGAGAGGAGATGGCCCAGACAGAGAGCAAGCCTGGGAGAGCTGATGTTGGCTGTTAGAGGAGTGGAGGACTCTGTGGACTCAGCTGAGAAGCTATAGCCAGGTTGGTGGACGGAAAACCAAAAGCATGACTTCAAACTTTTCCTTGGATGGTAGGATGAGCTTCACCCTGTGAGAAAAGCATGTTCCTTGGGTGGTAATCTGCTTATTCCATGGTCTATAAATGTCCCCACAGCCCAGCCTCCATGAGGTTGGTGCTGAAGTCATGGGAGAGATACAGCCTCTCACGGAACCCAGCCTCTGGAGCTGGACTCTAGGGGCAGCTGCCTGGTTTGCATGGGCCGCACCAAGGTCAGAGCATGTGTTCGGAAACTTGTTTTTCCACAGGAAGTACCAACAGGGGAAAACCAGACCTTTGAAGTTAGGACTCTGGGGCTGGGGAGATACATCAGCAGCATAAGTGCCTGCCTGCACACGTAAGGGTCCTGAGTTCAATTCCCAATAATAACAACAAATTAAAGGAATCTGGACTGAAAAGATCAAATTCACGGGCTCAGGGGCATCCTTCTTATGGCTCCTTTAGGATATCTGCAGCAACATGGTCGCTTTGACAAACTTTCAATTCCCATAAGTATAACAATGTCCTTTTTGGTAGAGAAAAACTTGCATGAACTTCACTCCCTACTACAGCAAGTACTGTGCAGGGCAGCGAGGAAGAGGCAGGGTGGGCCAGGGATCCAGGCCCTGCTCCGATGGGAGCCGGCCCCGCTCACCTACAGTCCCAATCTGTTAGCTTCTGTTTTTAAACTCTGTCAAGTTTCAAAACACTTTCAGCTCTGCACACAGTCACTCAAGAAAAACTAAAAGTGGTCTTTCAAGACGGCTTGAGATGATAGAGTGTGTAGAATCCAGACACTGCAGTCTGCATGCAAATCCCCTGCATGCTTTTGTAAATAAAGTTTTATTAGCACACAACCATGTGCCTTCATTTCTCTATTGTCAGCAAGTGTCAATTGCTGATGTCACACTGCGGCAATAGCGTTGGGGAGTTGTAGCAGGGACTCAGTGGTCCTGCAAAGACTGAAATATTTACTATATGGTTGTGGTGGATTGCTAATGGGTGGTGAACTTGTAGCATCCAGGTGAACTGAATTGGCATGGTGCTGGCTGTGGGAGGCCCTTCTGAGAGCTGTTACCAATACCATAAGAAGAACTGCAGAAGAAAAATAGGTGCTGTTGGGACCTGCTGGTTCTCCTGGAAGAGCTTGGCATGCTGGCTTTTCAGATACGAACTCAGTTGTTCTCACTGTCACGGGGGATTGGGACCTTGTTTTTGCTGAGAATGGCTGCTTTAGGGGCGCTCTGGTCCTTACTTTGAGCATCACTTCCTGGCTCCAGAGGCGAGCCTGGTGCACTGCTCACTATCCTGGAGAAGCTTGTTAGGATAACTTCTCTGATATGAACTTGGCTATTCTCATCATCAGAGGAGATCTGGACCATGCTGTTGCTGAGGATGGCTGTGGTACTTTTCAGAAGAGTGCTGGTCGATTCCTGACTCTAGCTCAGACCCCTCTGCCTGCTGGCGCAGATCTTTCATCTCTCTGGCAGGTTTCTGGCTTCCACCACTGACCTTCCAAGATCTGTGAAGTGGATCTTGAGACACTGTCATGGGCTCCAGGCCTCCACCTGGACTCTTGGCAGGCACTGTTGCAGGCTCCAGGTTTTCACCTGGACTCAAGCAGGACATTGCTAAAGAACCCAGGCCCTCTGCTGGATTCTTTGGGTCTTTGGTGTGTGGACAGGTTCCCCACATTCTCTTTTTATTTGACTCTTTGGGTGACTATTATGAAATGATCTTATAAATTAGGTGTCCTGCATTAAGCTGTACCCCTCGCAAGCCCTGACTACAGCACGGGTCTTTTACAACAAAGATTAAATGTCTTCCTGAAGTTTGGGATAGACTGAAAGTTGGCAATGCCTGGAAAAATGCAAATATTTAGGAGGTGTTACAGCTCAAGAAAGGGCCTTACACTAGGGTGTGCAGGGCAGAAAAGAAGAAAGTAGAAACATCTTGAGGTGCATTCTGTTCCAGCTCTCTACTTTCAGCTCTGCACATCCACCTGCGGCTCCTCAACGGGGCCCTCTTTTGCTTCCTCCCCACCTGCTAGCCCAGGCCAGTGGCCCATGGCTCTTTCCTCTCTGTCTACATAGTCACTCAGGGCTCTGTTCCTGACTTTTCCAAATCTTTTGGGTCAGGGATTCTGAACCCCTGGGCCACAGACTGGCACCAGTGCGTGGCTCATTAGCAACCATGTTTCACAGCGAGAGGTGAAGCCAAGCCACAGAAATAGCATCTGTTTTTACAGCTGCTCCACACAGTGCAAATTCTTGCCTGAGCTCCTGTACTCCCTCACAGATCAGCGGTGCCACCAGATTCTCCCAGGAGCACAAGCCCCGTTGTGAACCGCACATGTGCAGGATCCGCACTGTGCTCTGCTTTGGATGGCCTCGAAAACACTCCCCCACCCTGAAGACCATGGAAAATTATGCCTGTGCCGCCCAGAGGCGGGAAGCCACTGTTCAGGGTCTTGTGTTTGTAAATGTTGTCAGAAATGAAGCAGAGTCGCATGTGTCAACACTAACTGAAAAGTAAGCAAATAAAAATAAATGAAGCTAGTAGGCTATGAAGGGAGGAATCCTGCCACGTGATTGCCTAGCACTGGTGACTGTCACAAGACTGCCAGAATAACAGCCTCATACAAAAGCCAGCACAGCTTTACATAAAAATGCTCCTTAAGGACATCTAGCAACTGCCTGTTCAACCTCGAAGTGGCACCAGCCGTGGCCCCAGTCGTGGCCAAGGGTTTCTGTTTGCCTTTATCTTCTGGAGTCCTCCTCACTGCTGCCCCGATGCGGGTGCTCACCCTCCTTGACTGCCTGCAGAATCTACTATGGGGCGCGGGGGGGGGGGGGCACTCCTGTCGCTGTGCTGAGCGATTCCCAGGAAGGCACTGTTGTCTTCGGAAGCTGACTGTTACTTAGGTTGACAGACCCTTAGCCAGGCTGTTCCGTGGATCTCCCCTGTCTCTCCAGCCCGCTTCGGCCACCCCAGTTAGAGTCGACAACCCAACACTCTGGTAATATTAGGTTGACACTTCCTCAGACTTAAAATCCTGAGCTGGTTCACTATGGCTCCCAGAATCAAACCTATTCCCCTAATTTGAACGCATGCCCTGCGCAAACCCCGCCCCCCAGAAGCCTCATTGGCTGCAGTGTCTATAGCACTAAGGTACCCTCCCCCAGGCCTTACATTTCCCAACAGCCTCGCTGCTGCGTGTCATTGTTCATGCTTAGCTTTTCACGACACAGTGCATGTACCTGCGTGCGTACATACAATCCTTCTGCCTGAAATGTTCTTCCTTCCCTTTTTTCTGGACTCACACTCTACTAGCCTTTCTAATCCCTATTTAGCCTCAGCCTCTCCCTGGATATGGTCTCCAGCTGCCCCAGCCGCACACTGCTTTCCTTCCTTTGGGCCGGGGCAGGTACAGGAATGGAACGCAGGACCTCGCCCTGCCAGGCAGGCGCTGCGTGCCTGAGCTGAATCCCTGAGCTCCATCCTACTCAGTTTTCCTCATAGCGCACAGCATGCTGCGTTACAGCTGACAGAAATAATTAAGAATAGCAAATCCACTTATATGCTTACCTGTCCTACGAGACTGTGAACACGAAGGCAAGAACAATTAGTATAGATTTTATAGCGAGCTGGGGAGAGGAGTTCGAAGTTATCCAACACAAAGAAGTGATAGACATTTAAGGAGACGAAACGCCAATTGCTTCCACTTGCTGGTGATGCCGTGTATATAGGTTCCAAATCATCACGTTGTGCTCCATAAATATGAACAATTTTAGAAACAATAAAATAAGTTTCAGTGAAAGAAAAAAGAAGCACGCAATACCCGTCTTCAGGCATGGCGTCTGGGGCAACTCCTCGCACTGCGTCAGCTTGGGGAGCACCTTACAGGTGTGTGTGTGTGGGTGGAAGCAGGCGCAGCTCCGCGGCAGCCGCCGCCCTCCTCTTCTCGGTCCGTCCTGTCCTGCACGAGCACAGCTCTGGCCTGAGAGCCCTCCAAGGGCCCTCCTGGGCTAAAGACAAGGAAGAGGGCCTGCGCCCGAGGAGCACGCTGCGAAGAAGGGAGAGGAAGAGAGCCCAACACGGCACCGATCCAGGTTCCGCCCACAGCTCAAGCCCTGCTGGCTTGTGTTTAGCATCAAGTACCTTTCGATTCCTCTCCCAGTTATTTTTTCTCACGTGGATCAGTGTAGACTTTCAGTCTTCTTTCTTCCTTCCTCTCTCCCTCCCCCTCCCCCTTCCTTCTCTCTCTCTCTCTCTCTCTCTCTCTCTCTCTCTCTCTCTCTCTCTTTCTCTCTTTTGTCAGACAGGGTCTCCTTATGCAGTTCAGGCTGCCCTTGAGTTCACTTTGTAGCCTCAGCTGGTCTCGAACTCTCAATGATCCTCCTGCCTCAGCCTCCCAAGTGCTAGGATTACAGGTTGGGCTACCACACCCAGTTTAGAGGGTTGATTTTTCATTTGCGATCCACCCTTTACAGGGAGGCATAGCAAAGGGGCAACAGTTCGTGGTTGTGAGAGAAACTGGAAGCCACAAGAGCAAAGAGAGAAGCGAGCCTTTTTTCCATTGCACGAAGGCTAGCCACCCTGGGGGGAGGGTCTCAGTCACACCCCCTGTCCCAGCACTGCACAATGAACCCAACAGAGATTCTAAATTTAGCAACCTCTGAAAAGTCTGCATCCCACAACCACATAAGGCTTCAGGTGGCCTCCAGACACAAACCATTACAGTGACCAAAATGGAATGGAACAAAAATGAGAGCCCAACAGGATTCTAAAGCTGGGAAGAATAGAAGGGAGAAGAAATGCAATTAATGCAAACTGAAAATTCGGAAAGAGGAAACCCCAGCTTGGTGGGGAGGCCATCAGAGGACATGCTCCTCCGGATCAGCAGGGCAGGTGTGGGGAGCAGCAGGAAGGGAAGGGAAGGGAAGCAGCAGCCCCTGGAGGGGCCAGCCACATAGAAGACTCCCAGGGTGATGGTACAGGAAGGACAGATGACAGCTGCAAATTAAATAAGAATGGCATGGACCCAGACTCAAGAAGGAAATCCATGAAGGAGCAGAAACAATTGAGAGAGAGAAGAATTGTGTAGCACACCAAACGCCCCAAGAAGTCAGGGGCGTCACAGTTGACATCCCAGACACGTGGCCCAAACAGGAGGCAAATTGAAGTGTGTTATAAAATCTCCAGAGCTTGTTCTGATGCCTTAAATTTATTGAAAACCAAAGGAAAGTGATTATTTATAAAACAGGAGAAATGATTATGGAAGGCCACCTTTGCTCGGCCTCGGTAGAAAGTCAGGTAAAGTCAAGCTATTTTTTAATGAAAAGATTTTCAAAACAACAGAAATGTCACTGGCATTGGTGCTGGAAGTAATGTGGAGTACAAACACATTCATGGGTGTGAAATTTCAAAACAATATGCATACATGGAAAAGCAACACAAGACAGAATCCTCTGGCTTTGCAGTACGTCGCTTGCCTCTGTCAGTTTCCTTGTTGATGTCAGAATACATTAGGTAATTTTCAAACCAAAGCTGAAGCTAGACTTGCTAGTTGTTTCCTCTGTGACACTATGTTCAAAATCGGCGCAGGATTCATATTCTGTTAGTATGAATTCACATTTGTCTTGGGTCTGAAGGAAGAGACGATAAAATCTTTCTCATTTCCTTTGACTCCAGACATCTCTGTATTTTGGTTGTGTGCCAGAGCTGGACTAGATCTCTGGACACAGAAAAATCGGGGCTGCTGATCCAGTAGGGAAATGGACCTCTAGTGCCATGCTGGGGCTGGGATTTTAGCGTGTTCTTTCCCCTAGAGCCAAGGAGTTCAGAAAGAGCAGGGTGCATTCCAGGGGCAGTGTGGTGCTTTTGAGACGGAAGCAGAAGATTCCAGAGAGGGTAATTGGTGGGGACTGTGAGACATGGCTGGGGCCTGCGGTGAAGTGCTCTGACTTGTGGACTTATGCAACGATGACCCGAGAGAGGAAGCCACTTGATCCTCCCAAGGGGTGGCCTGGCAGGGTTGAGTTCAGAGACAGGCGAGCCAGGGAGAGACAGTGCGAGCATTGAAGGTGACAGATGACGAAGGTCTGGTTAAAGGCAGCAGCAGCAAGTGAGGTGACAAAGCAGGAGAGTGCATCTGAGAGAACTTAGATACCTGCAAGTCCTGCAGGAGGACACAGGCTTGGCAGCTGATCACAGGAGCAGCAGCCTGCAGCTGAGGACTGAGGTAAGACCTCTGCAGATGCCATCTCACTGCCCTTCTCTAGGTGAATGACCTTGGGCTGTCACGTAGCAGCTCTGTGCCTCAGTTTCTCTATGAGTGAGACGACAGCAATCATCCTTTCTATTAAGCCTGCACTAGTAGGGCTGCACTTGAGAGAGGTGGCTATGAAGGGAGGGGCCTGCACCTGGCTAGGATGCTTCAGCCTTGCCAGGCATGGTTGCTCTGAGTTAGAGGCTGTGGAGGTGAGCCATGTGCCTGATAGAAGACATCCCTGGTCCACGTGCCACTTTTACACTTTTATTGGCCAATAACCATGGGGATAAGAGAGGGTGGTGCCCAACCTTGAAAGTCGTGCTCTTTGGACCTAGAAGATTCTCCTCAAGACTGTCCAGCCAAGCTGCCTCATGTACAGGTGAGTAAACCAAAGCCCAGTTAGCTTTCCTGGGAAAGTAAACTCAATGAAGCTCAAAGTAAACTGGAACCTTATTAGGTGGCAAATGTGTGTGTTTGTGTGTGTGTGTGTGTGTGTGTGTGTGAAACGCAGTAACACAGCCTCTCCCAATCCCACTCTTTGATGTGTTTCTGTGTATGTGTGAGTCGCAGCACAGGCTAACACTGGCCACAGTTTGTAGTGGAAACGCTTGTGGCAACGCCTGCTTTGATAGGCAGGTACTTGGCAGCAATGGCAACGAGAGGAGTTAGCTGCATGGAAGACTCACCATTAAACCAAGAGTTGTGCTAAACCTGCTAATGGCATGCTCTCCCTCCACCAAACCTGTATGGCCCCCAAATTAAAGACAGAGAAACAAGGGCTGGGGATATAGCTCAGAGGCATTAGTGCCTTTCTGGTAAGCACAAGGTCCTGAGTTCAATCCCCAGTCTGCCTTAAGGGCCCCCATTGGTACCATTACTGCTACTGTAACCCCATTGTTGTCATGGCCGAGAGCAGGTCCTCCTCTGCACCAGGCCTATGGGAATGCGTCACTCATGTCACGTAAGAAGACATGTAGTCTGAAGAGTGATGTCCAAAGTCACCCTGCAGAAGGCTGCAGACTCCTCTAGTGTCCGCTCCCTACACTGCAGAGGCTCTCAGCTGTCCCTTACCTGTGGGGTGTAGCTTTCCTGAACCTTGTGTGCAGGACGGGGGGCAGCCCCCAGTGCAGTTCCTGTGACCCAGAACCAGGCCCTGCAAACTGTCAGTGGGCCGATTGATCCTGTGAGGTGGACATGGCAGCGGTGAGGTGGCGAGGACTTTGTGCACAGTCCCTACTGTGGGAAAGCTTAAGTCCTGCAGCCATGTACATGTGCGCACATGCACGCACGCACGCACGCACACACACGTACGCACGCACACATGGCCCTTGGGATCTGGCCCCAGAAAGCTTCCCAGCCTCACTGCAGCCACTCTCGACTCACCCACACAGCCCACACACCCCAGGCCCTGGGTGCTTGTTTCCCTCAGCCTGCTCTGCTCCTTCTGGGGTGAATGCCTTCCCAGGTCTACTTGAGCCCTGCTGCTGCTTCTGCTGTGACCTCTGAGCTCACATAGATGTTCGGGCTCTCTGCTTCCCTATCTGGGAGGTAGGGATCATAATAATAAGGTTATGAGGTGGTCCTGAGAAAGCCTTTCTGCCTGTGAGAAAGCCTGTGCCTGAGATCTGCTGCTTGGCTGGAGCAGAGGTGAACTCCATTCACATCACTGTTCTCCTCCCCAGCCTGCATAACTTAGTGATGACTATGGTTCCCCCCCGCCTCCACAGTACTGGAGACTGAGTCCAAGACCTTCCCACAGAACTACATCCTCTGCTCTTTTTTTTTTTATTTCAAGCCAGGCTATCCTCAACTTTGTGGTTCTCTTGCCCCAGCTTCCCAGAGTGCTGGGATCATAGGTTTGTAATACCTTACCCAGCTTGCAATAATGATGCTCTCTAATGCTTGTGAGCAGAGGTTCTCACTCTGCTACCTGCTGGCTGAGAAGCTGCAGAAAGTAGCCAAATGTAGGGTGGATACCAGGCCAGTTTGGTCCCTTCTAACCTTGCTCTTCTGACCTCATCAACTCAGAGATCCCCAGCAGGTCAAAACACAGACTATGCAGAGACAGGTCTTAGAAGTCCACCTTTCTCCCTTACCACTTAGCAACCTCTCCTATCCACTTAGGAACACAGGCTGTCACACAAAGTAGAAAGGCTTTTCCAGAACTACCTTATAAGATGGCTATTATGACCCCTACCTCCCAGATAACGAAACTGAGGGTCTGAATATATAGGTGAGCTCAGAGGTCATATGGCCAGAGAAGAGCCACAGCTGCACTGCAGCAAGGCACAAGTAGACCTGAGATAACACCCTAAAGGCAAGATGTCAAAGCCTCCAGGGAAGAGCTTTGTGAGCCCCTGACACCACACTGCCTGTGCGGGGACAAAGTTTCATCCCAGACCTGGGAGCAGCCTCCATGATTCCCCTGCTTAGCTCTGTCCCAGAGTCCACAGCCAACTGTCCTGGGGCCCAGGTCTATATGGGACACACTGCTGGGGTTACTTAGAACTGTCCTCGAGAGCAGTCAGGGCACCCTCTTACAATGCCACCCTTGTTTTTTTTTTTTTTTTTTAATCAGAAAAGAAACACAGAGGCCTGGGGTTTAGCTTAGCGGTATAGCATCTACCTAGAAAAGAAACACAGCAGCCCTGTTTCCTGCTTTGCTTTCTGGGGTTCCATATTATTTTGTTCCTTTCCGCCCATCAAGAACAGATCTATTCCCCACTGGTCAGATAGCCAGTTGATCAGTGTTGTTCCATTTCGTGCTGGAATTTTTTACAAACTATTCTACTGCTTTATCTCTCTGGATGCGTCTCCAGCCATTTTTTGCACTGTAAAAAAGTGTGTGGTTTACACACCTTCCTGGGGTGGAGAAAAAGAACTGTGGGTTGTGAGGCTCCTGGGGCAGACACTGTCATAGCAGAGGCACCACTAGGTGCAGGCATAGCGTTGGCCTTGGATGTGGGTTGATCAGTCCTTGAGTATCAGGGCAGAGTGACAATGGCACTAACCATTTATTTCTCTCTTGCCACATCCCTCCAAAAGAAGCTGGAATTGCATTACTAGAAAGCACAAAGGGAAGGGGATTTTGGACCACTCATGAAGAGGAAATGGGGAGCAATGGAAAGATCCCAAGGACCAAGTGTCTAGGCAGGGACTGTGGAGCTTCTCTCCCTGGGGCTGGAAAGAGGTGGACCTGGGAAGCAGCCCTGGCCGAGCCCCCATGCACACGTCACCAGACCTCCTTGCCTCAACGTTTTCCTCTAGAGACCAGAGAGGCCATCACACTTGCCCATGTAGAATGGCAGTAGGAGCTAACACAGTACGGCTCATCACAAGGCTTGTTGCTGCTCCTGTTTTTGCAGGCCAAGTGCGCAGTGCTAGGGAACCTCTGCAGCTGGGTCATCAGGAACCCACAGTGGTCCATTCATGCTGCCTTCAGCACTGAGGCTATGTGGACGGCAAAAAACTTCTTACATCGCTTTTGACCTCTCCTACCCTTTTGTTTCCTACTGACTTGACTTCCTCTTTATAAAATAAGCTGTTAAAGGATAAACCCCATATGAGGAACAGCCCTGTCTCCCTGCGTGTATTGGTCATTTTAATCCAATGTTCTTGGGATTTTAGCAGTGGGAGAACAATGACCTCATCTTCAGATGTTTCTTACAAGGCATTTAAACTAAAGGCTGCATGAATAACCATTATGACTCTGGCCAGAATCATGGAACACTAGCTGTTACGAGTCCATGGATACACCATAAAAAAGTCTCTCAAATTTATTGGATAGAATTTTGCATTTGCAGTAGCCCTGGAAACTGCTCTGCGAACCCCTATCTCTTTCTTAAAAGATCTTAAAGCAAATCCACAGGGGTGCAGTGAAAGAGGAGAGCTGCAACTCTCATCTAGATAATGTAATCAAAGTACCCTTGGTTTTTGCCAGGGATGTGGAGAAATAGAGAGACGTATATTTGTTTGGATTAGCTGCATGGATGAGTTGGAAAGACAACTGTTGACTTGGCTCTGCCGCAGACAATTACCCTTTTGTGAGCTGCTTCCTCCCTTCTGTCAATCCGTCCTTATTTTTCTCCTTTATTCTGATAATCAATAAAGTTTACTGACTATACCATTCACTAGGGATTATTCTGAACTTTGTGATGCAGAAATGTGGAAGACTGGGACTAACTCTCCAGAGACTTTTCAGGGATAAATGATTTCATCATCCATTCAAACAGACTGGTGATCCCAGGGCTCTGAGCTAGCAGAGCTAGCAGAATTCACCATTTACAAAGAGCTATGATATCACCCAAAGCTTATAACAAACTTGCAATGTGTTGACATTGCCCTTGATTGAAAATCAAGGGAACCAAACTGCAGAATGTTAAGTGTTTTCCCCAGAGTACCAAGTCAAAGTGAGCCCTAACCCAGGAGTTCTGATTCTAGAACATATACTTTTGATGTCAGTGCATTGAAAGGGAACATTAAGATGTCCAAATGCAGCCCTTGCAAGTCCCTGCTGTGAGAGCTTGGGTAAGTAAACTCTCCAAGTCTCAGGTTCTCGGGTTGTCAGAGGGGACAGTAATGTTCCTACGTTGCGGGAACTTTTCATGAATATGTGGAAGGAAGTCAGAGACCAGAGAGCCCCTGGCCTGGGCTGTGACCCAGATAAGCACCACTCCTGGCTCGTCCTCCATCATCACGTGCCTTTGTCCCCAGCAGAAGCCTCCATGCCCACTGCTCTGCCCCCCTTCACATCGCTCTTGATGTCTGCGTGGTCTGCTGGTGACGCAGTCTTCCACTTCCTTGTCAGAGGAGGTGGATGGTTCCCCACGGAGCTGAGAGGGCTCGGGGAAGGCTGTGCATGCATGCTGCAGCAGGAAGGACTGGGTGAGCCGGGCTCGGGGCTGCTGCAACCCCAGCTGCTGAGGGCAGTGTGCACACAGGCGCTGGGCAGGCGAGGGCTCCGGAAGGGCACAGTCTGGAGGCTGCTCTCCAGCTTGTTGCTTCCCCTTATGGACCCCTGAGGGTCCGGGTGCAGTTGGCTGCTGGCCTGGGAGGGCCTTTCACCCCTGTAATTCTAGTGATCTGTCAAGAGTTGCTGAATACAGAAAGGCATGGGCTTTGGAATCAAAAGTTAGCAAGTGCACTTACACAGCGAGTTCAGTAGCGAAACCCACACTATTTCTGGGTTTAATGTCTCTGATAGGTTGATTCATGTATTCTCATTTATTTCTTAGAGCATCAGTGCATTAGATATGAAAAAACCTGTGCATTGAAGTCACAACTGACTGATATTTTCTAGTTATATGATATTAATCAAGTGATGTAACCTTTGTGAATCTCTGTAAACCTGGAATAATGAACTGCCTCAATGTACAGATTGGGACCTTAAACTACATATACACAATTTCAACCTCATTATGTGAGTGTGTTACATAGTAAACACCTGATTTCTTGTAGTGATTTTCACTTTGTGTTAATAATTTTTAGTAGTTAATATTACTGTACTTCTCCCTTCTGATTTATTCCAAAAGATATAGATGGCGCTACCATATGTTAAAAAAGCAGATGTTACTGGAGCTTTCTGGCTTGCTGCTTGGCTTAAAAGCTAACTGTGTCCTCTAGCCTGTCCCTGATGGTGGTGCTGGTGGTGGGCACCAGGAAGTAACCACACAGTGTGAGGGCATGTGATGAGGACAGTGCAGAGTGCTCCATCAGCTCACGTGGGGCTCTCAGGGCCCGGGAGAGGCTTTCAGGAGGAGTGACATGTAGGCTGGATGTGAAACCAAGCAGCTAATCAGAAACATAAGGCAGCTGTGGAAAGTGGCATGGAGATGGCAGAGAGCAGTGGCCTGGTGGGGGAAGTGGCTAAGCCAGAGCCCAGCGACAGGCAGAAGAGCACGAAGAATTTCATCACAGCTAGAGAGAAGAGTGCAAGGTGCAGAGTGGGGCCACAGAAGCAGAGGCGCCAGGAGGGAAGGGAGAATGTTTGGGCAGTTTCCAAGTCATAGTTGCAGTCAAAATTTTGGTGTACAAAGGGTAGCAGAACGGTTGCACAATGATGTACAAACAAAGCATAGGTCTCACATTGATGGCCACTGTATTTGTGGCTCTGAAGTCCTAGCTCACTGCCCACCAGTCTTTGTTGTCCTAAAGGGTCATTCTTTTGGGAAGGTAGAGTCAGGACAGAGCTAAGTCCTGCAAAACCCTTGACAAATTAGGTTGTGATACCCTCAACACAATGAAGGGCATCTGTAGCAAACCTACAGCCAGTGTAATGCTATGCTGGGAACAGATGCATCTCTTCTCATATCCAGAACAAAGCACATGTCCACACCCACCACTCCCACCCAACAGAGTGCTGGAAGGGCCAGCGGAGCAGTTAGGCAGCAGAAGGCTAAGGGTTACCCAACCTGGAAGGGAGGAAGCTAAACTATCTTTGGTGACAGAGAACATGGTCTTATGTGAAAAAAAAAAAGATCATAAATTATGAAGACTCTACCAAAAATCTGGTGAGCTTAATAAAAAAGAATCAGTGAAGTTGTCGTATACAAATTCACATACAAAAATCAGTAATAGTTTGTACAAATATCAGTGATACGCTCAAAAGAAAATTTAGAAAGTGAATTCATAATATCCACAAAAAGTGTCTAGAAAATCATTAAAGGACATATACAGAAAATCAAAATTATGAGAGGACATAAGCCCCTTCATGTTCATTAATAATAATATGTTAAAATGTCCATACTGTGAAAAGCGATCTACAGATTCAGTGCAATCCTCAACAGCATTCTTCCTAGACTAGCAAGAAAGTAACATGGAATTTGTGTGGAGCCGCAGAAAACCCAGAGTAGGCAAAGCAATCCTGAGCTAAAAAGAACAAGCCTAAAATGGACCTGCAATCCCAGCTACTTGGTAAGGTGGGCCAGGAGAGTTGTAAACTCAAGGCCATCTTGGATAGCTTAGTGACAGAGACGTAGCTCAATGGTGCAATACTCGCTTAACACGTATGAGGCCCTAGGTTCAATTATGCTAGGAAAAAAAAAGACAAAAACATGCTACCTGACTTTTTAGCTTCAGAACATACTACAAGGCTATAGCAATCAAACCAGCTTGGGTCATCATAAACACCCCCACAGACCAAAAGAACAGAATAGAAAATCCAAAATTGAATCAATGTACTTATAACCAACCAATTTGCAACAAGAGTACCAAGGATATACAGTGAATAAAGGACAAACTGTTTAATGAATGGTCCCGCAAAAAGTGGCTATAAACATACAGAAGGATGAAACTGAGTTTGCCCCACCCCAGTTAATCAAGGATGTAAATGCAAGATCCAGAACTACAAATCTAGTAGAAGAAGGTGCTTTGAGATATTGGTAAGGAAAGATTGAGGGTGGGAGGGTGGATAAGACACACCAAGAAGCCCCTGCACCATGAAAGAAACAACCAGCAGTGTGAGAGACAAATACAAAAGGGAAAATTATTTGCAAATCATTCCTTTCACATGGAATTAATATCCCGAACATGTAAGGGAGTCAAGAATCTCAACAGCAACCCCCTAAATATCTGAATTTAAAATGGGCAAATGATCCATGTAGATATTTCTCTGTTGTTGATATAGGAATGGCAAGGGTTCAGGGATGGGTGAACTATGGAAATCAGGGTAGAGTCTCCTCAGGGAAACAGAGAGCAACAACTACCATATGATTAGGCAATCTGAGTATACATATATCCAGAGGAAACGAAATCCTTATGTCAAGGAGACACCTGATACCATGCTTACTGCCACATTATTCAGCGCAGTAAGGATAATGAATGAACCAAAACATCCATCAACAGATGAATCGATTGAAAAACACGGGCTGCAGAGATAGCACAGCAGTCTAAGCGCCTGCCTAGGCAAGCACAAGGACCTGGGTTCAATTCCACATATCGTGCCAGCCCCACCATGGGAAAGGCCAGATGGCCTCCAAGACAGGGAGTGGTGGTGCACACCTGCAATACCAGCTCTGTGGAAGCTGAAACAGGAGATTCATTCACTATAGGTCCATGCTGCATAGTGAGACCTTGTACCAAATGCATAAATTTGAAAAAATATATCACTGGGCATAGTGGCCTGGGCCTCTAACTCCAGAATTTTGGAGGTTGAGTTAAGATCATGTCTGAACAGGTAGCAATGTGAATCACTCTGACTTTCATTATATACATGTATCAAGTGATAGTGCTATTCTCAAGAAATAAGTCCTGCCAGTTAACGTCAATTATAATGAAACTAAAATAAGACCACACGCACACGCACGCACACACGCACGCACTGCTAAGAGCCTGGTGCAGGCTCCTACAGCAAAGTGGGTTTAAAGGTGTGAGATGGTGAAGGTGGAGGGGCAACATCCTCAGGCTCGCAGAGGTGTCCTTGATGCCCAGCCAGTGACCTTCCAGACAGGGCCGCTGTCCGACTGAGGGAGTCACAGCAGCAGCCTTGGAGTGAGGGGCCCAGGCAGCTTGGCGCGTGTTGAGTCTTCCCGGTTTATGGTGCAGATGAAGCAATTATCCAGATAGCTGGATCAATGTTGATAACTTCAGCAAGCAAACCTGCTCTGGGAGCTGAATAGCCCTGCTTGGCTCTCACCATTGATCCAATTAACTGTGTAATTGTCCTGGGCCCACTTCCACATCCTCTTTAGAGTCTGGGCCATGACAGGTCTGGTTCCTGACAGCAGGGCATTCTCTTTCCCTGGACGTAGTGTAGCTCTGGCTCTCGGGCCCGGAATCATGACTAGCCCTTCACTGACACGGGATGCCAGGGGACAAGCACTGGGGGACTGTGAAGTTTTATCAAGAGAGTAGAGGACAAGGATCAAGAGGCTTGAGTTCAAGGCTTGTGCTTGCTGTTAGGGGCCCCCAGAAGCCACTCCCCTGCTCTGAGTTTCTGGTTGCCAATCTTGCAGGCAGAATATGTGACAGTCATGGTCCCCTCCTTCCTGAGAAGTCTGAAAACAGAATGAGCTCAGACAGCAGTCAGGAGGCACACTCTGTGCTGGAAATGGGTCTGCAGGCTTACGGCACAGAACACATCTGTACATGCTTAATGAACACTGTGGTGTGGGAAATGCAAGGCTACAGAGGTGTAGCAAGCTACTTTATTTTATCTTACTGGAGGCCAACAGGAAGGGCTTCTCCAAACTGGAGATCAGGCAGGATTTCAAACTCTGGGCAGCAGCCACCAGTGAAGGACGAGGCAGCAGCAGGAGAAAGGGTGGGAGGACAGGAAGCTCAGAGTGCTGCAGCAGGGACACTTTCGGAAGATGCAGAGTCTGGCTTGGTCCTCAGGGTGGGGTGGATCTTGGATGGCTTCAACCTGGGGACAGCTGGGTCAGACTTGGCCTTGTGATCTGTCCCTTGGCTGCACCAGAAGGGATGGGTCTGCAGAGCAGGGGAAGCGGAAAGTCTCTGAGTAGGGAGCTCAAGGACAGATGTGCTCGACAGCCTGAAAGGCCAAGCAGAGGCTGCGAGCACTGCCTGAAGTGAGAGCAATCAGCCAGGATTCACTGAGGTCCCCTGTGCAGCAGAGATGTTGGTGGCGTCTTGCCCATCTCCCTGAGGACCAGGGCTCCCGGATGCCTGGAGCTCTCCAGGGCCTGGGTTCTTTCCCTTTTCTTCTGACAGGGTCATACGCTTTCCCTGAAATCAAGCTGGACAGTTCACAGCCAACGGGCACTGGTGCAGTGTCCACACTCCGCACCCATCTGCTCTTGCTAGCTGCGCTTGACTCAGGGAAAGTTGGCCTCTCACCTCTAAAAGTCATCATGAAGGCTGGAGAGATGGCTCAGTAGAATAAGCACTTGCCTGGCAAGCACAAAGTCCTGAGTTCAATCCCCAGTACCACAAAATGAATGAATGAATGAATGAATGAATGTCATCATGACAGAAGAGAGTCAAGTAGTAGAAAGGGATTCCAGACTGTTCCAACCCACTTGCCCAGCCACCCAGTAAATATATCCTCGCTCACTCGTGCAAGGCTGTTAGTTTTTCATCCCAGTACAGATTAATTCACCTGACAAATATGAATTGAACACGTAGTAAGCGCCAACATATGGCTTGCTGTGCTCAGAGGAGTACTGCAAACAAACCTGAGTAGCTGCACGATGTTAGTTTTAGCTTTCTACCAGTTTGTACAGTGGGGTTCATCGTATGTTCTTCACAAGGCTATGTCTGGGATTAAAAATGATCTTGTACTTTAGGTATTTTACAAAGTCTAACGTGCTAGCACTGGGTGTACCACTCTGGGTGATTTGCGCTCCATCTCTGTGCTCCGATTTATCTTCTGGAAAAGGAGAGCTTTAGACTACATGATCTTTTTATATTAATTAATTAACTAATTAATTTATTTATTTGGTACAGGGTCTCACTACACAGTTCAGATTCATAGTGATTCTCAGCCTCCACACTGCTGGGATTACAGGCATGCACCGGGGCCAGTATGGCATGTGGTACCAGGGATCGAACTCGGGTCCTAGTGCTTGCCAAACCCAAGCTACCTTCTCAGCCCAGACTAGAAGGTCTTTAAGGTATCTTCTCATGTTAAGAGTCTGTGATATATTTGCTGAGAACAAATGGCATTTAGAGTATTGTGCTACAAGGGATACATGGAAATATAAGATGCAGTTCTAATTTTAGGACACAAGTCTTTTTTTTTTTGTTTGTTTATTTTTAGTTCAGGGTCTACAGGGTCTCACTGCACAGATAAGACTCATAGTTATCCTCCTGTTTTCATCCTCTTAACTGCTGGGATTACAGGCGTGGGACATCACACCCAGTCTCAATCACCTTCTCAGCTTGTCCCAGGGGCGGGGCCCTCATAGCACACAGGGGATTGAACCTCAGTCTCTGTGTCTGCCTAAGCACGCTCTTTAGTGCGCTGAGCTATCTGGCTGGTGGCACACAGTCTGTTTTAGAGCTCAAGAAGAGAAATAACTCACAACTCAGCGCTGTGGGATTTCCTGTGGTTGGCAGGTTTTGAAGCGGGAGGATCCATGGGAAAGCCATGCTGGGGGACAGGACTGGCTGGGTAGGGATCAGGATCCCTGAGCTGCAAGGTGGCAGGTGGGAAGCTGCTTTAGAGTACTCCTGAGCAGAGACCTTGGGACTGGGACTGGTGGGAGAGGAGATGTGCTCAGTGGGTGACAGGACAGGGCGGAGCGCTATTAGGAGGAGGCAGGGTTCCCAGGGACTGCACGAGTGTGCAGGAGCACAGGACAGAGGAGAAGCTGTGTTGAGGAAGATGGCTGGGCAGGCTGAGCTCCAAATGCCCATGGAATACTAGTACTTAGTCCCTACATGGGGCTGGAACCTAGGAAGAAAGATTTGTGCTAGAAATTCAGATGTGCTCGTGAAAATCTGCTGTGAAGTGGGAGGAGAAGCAGTACACACATCTATACTCCCCTGTCCAGGAGAGATGGGGCCATGAGACACTCATAACAGGGCAGGGAGAGCCCTCGGGGGATGAGTGGGTGTGGGGTGGGTGATGAAGGCACATCCTCAGAGCAGCCAAGTGACAGAGGATCCTGACACATCTAAGATTAAGGGCCTACCTCTTGCCTTGCTGCACAGTGCATGTGTGAGTGTGTTATTTACTCTGCCCGAGCCTCAGTTTCCCCATCTGCAACATGATGAGCATTTCTCCCCAAGCCTGAAGAGGAGGCAGGACTCGCGGAGTGCCCGCAGTGTACGTGTCCAGCGCTGTGCTCTGTACCTCACCTGTCACCACATCTGATCCTCACAGCCATGCCGGCAACTGAACCATGGACTCCTCGGCAGATGTGGCTAGTAGCCCAGAGACAGAGGCCTATACGCGGTCACCATGTGGTCTACAGTGACGCTGGGATCTGAGCCCAGGTCCGTTTGACTCCAGAGCCTGTGCCATATCCATTGTCCACCCTGGGCAGACGGGAACTGGACCTGCACTACTACAGCAAGCCCACTGGTCTCCCTGTGGCCGCCCTCATCCCTTATACCAGATTCAGTCACAAGGGTGAATTTCACAGTTTCCACAGGCTCAAAGTATGTATTCCAGACAAGGTCATTAACAACACGTTCTTACTTGGCAAAAGTCCTACAAAGAGGATGATATTAACCACAGCGAAATCCATCTCCATGACTGCCCCAGAGACCAGCAAAAATCAATGGCCTAGTAAAGCTGGATCTTTAACGAAAGGTCAAGGACTCTACTGGAAACCACAGGTGGATATGGTTAAGTGGTTACCGGAGGCAGAACGCTGTACCCCCGCAGGGGGCCTCCGAATGGGCTCCCATCTACTAATTTGCCCAGGTTTGACAAAACAATATTGTCTGTGATTTGGCTTCTCCCAAGCATGTATTTGACAGCTCTGCAGGGTACCCTCTTTCTATTTCGACTTTAAAACAGTTGCATTGTGTTTTTGCAATGATCAGCCCGACTCTGGGCCACAGTGCAGATCGAGTGGGTAAGGAATACACACACCAGCTATTATGACTCACAATTATTTCTCTCTCTGAGATTTGAAAGCCTGTTAATGGGGAAGATGATGGCTTACAGAAAGAACTTAGTCAAAAAGTTATAACTACCAGATCTCTCGTTTTTGCACCCAATTTTCATTATGGAGGTGGCAATATAATGAAGTAATCAGCTGAATAAATAGTGTGTTGGTAAATTACATCGGATAAGACGCATGTGGTTTATTAGTACTGCAAAATGCAAATCTAGAAGGAAGGCAGGCGTGGAACTGCGTCTTTAATTCCTAGGAGTAACTTGGGCCCCATAAAGGATGGGTTAGATGGGGGCCTCGGCAAATGATTGTGACAGCCTTTTATCTTTTTAAGTGTAGATAGAGATAAGCCTGGACATTTGGATAATTTGACCAATAGCTTGACTGCTGTCGTTCAATATCTTTTATATGTTTATAATTATGCAACATTGAGCACGCTTAGAGAAGTAAAAAATAAAATAATGCACACCGTGTGCTCACTGCCCGTTGTTAATCTTAGGACATGCTCGCTCTATGTCTTTTTAATTAAAAAATCCCTATCTCTTTAGAGTTCTGCTCCTGGGTGCTTTCCCCACACCATGCGTTTTTATTCTGCAGCTTGCTTCTGCCAATCAACACTGCATTTCTGAGGCCTCTCCATTGTTGATACGTAAAGAGACCCACATTGTTTTTTAAAATCTGGATGTTCTTTTCCAAGACATGCATTTAATTGATTCTTCTTTCTGAGGGACATTCATGCTTCCCCTATGCTTTGTAATTACGACTAATGCCAGAAAATGCCCCAGGCAAAGCCTTAAGTGTGTGCTGTTTCTACAGAAGGGCTGATGGGGAGGGGCCTTTCCTGGGGGTGCAGGGGTTGCTGTCGCCAGCAGGATGACTGATTTCCCTGGATCCCAGCCTTCCTGGCACTTTCGAACAGGCATCTCTGACCAAAATAAAGATGGATTCATGGCATATGGTGGGGTGAGGTCAGGAATAAATTCCAAGTCATCAGCTTGTATAGACGGGTGCATCAATATATTTTGGCTTTCTGTAGAAATGCCCTGACACCACAAATTTCTTGTCACACGCAATTTGTTAGGCAGCTGTATCCCTTTTGCAAACAGCAGCCTTCCTGGGTGCTAGAAGCTGGCAGCTTCTGGGTGGCAGGTTTTCAATTTCTCTTCTCTCTGTCATTTTCTATTGCAGACAGGAAGTTTAAAGCAACCTCTCCAGGCAGTATAGACAGAGAATCTGTGTGGGGGTCCAGGAGTCCATGACCCTGGCCAGGAAAGTGAAGGAGCTGCAGACAGAAAGCAGGGGCACAGATTGCCAGGCCAAACCCAAAAAGAAATTGGATTTGAACCTGTCTCTGCTGTGTTACATGAGTTCTCCCTGAGCCTCGCTTTCCTTTGTCTGACAGCCAACACTGGCACCACCCTCGAAGAGCTGTGGGAAGGAGCTAATGTGGGAGGGGGGCCTGGTGCGGCAGTCCATAGTCACAGATCTGTCACAGTGTGGCCGAATGACAAAGTAAATGAAAAGTTTTTAGCTAATGTGAAGGAGGTTTCGGCAGCTACTGCTCACAGGTGAAGTCAGCATTAAAGCTGGATTTGGAAAAAGGCTGGACTCGCTCTAACCCCAGGGATGTTGCTTCATGAGAATCAGCTTGCCTCCCATACAGTGAGAAGAAGGTGCACTGCCCCATGCTGAAGCCAGGACACCCCAGCACGTTCTTCCAGCCCCATCTTCCCGCCCCTGGAGCCACCGCTCCAAGTCCCAGCCAGCTCTCTGGTGCCCACCTCAGGATGTGTTGCTCTTCCACTTAAAAGCCCTCATGGCCCTCCACTGCCTGAAGGGTGAGGTCAGGTTCAAACCCTGTAGCCTGCCACTGGTGTCCTCTGCCTCTGACTGAGGCCTGTCCCCAGTGGCTCGCTCCTCCATGTCCCGCATCACTCTTACTGGCCTGTGCTCAAGGCTACTAAAATGCACCCAGCACCCCAAGAAAACTCCACCAGAGCTCTTATACTTCCAGCCCTCTGCCTCCTGTGCCTTGCTCCCCTTCCAGACCCCAGGCTCCGTGGCTGGCCCTCCCTCCCTCCTTTCCTGCTTCCCTGTACTGGTACATATAGAAAGTGCTCAGCTTTCCCACAGACAGGTGCTGTGACTTTCTCAGACCTGCACTGCAGAGCCCACCTTGCAAGGGCATGGTACTGCAGGGAGGACTGCTAGGTCCTCTTATGCCCTCCCTTCCTCGAGTTCCACTCGACTCTCCATGTGTCGTTCACAGCCATGGCCTTGGCAGCCAGCTGCAGAGTCTTGATAATCCTAATTGTGAAGCAGTAGAGATTCACAGTGCTGGTCTCAGGCTGGTGGTACCTAGCAGGAGCTGAATGCTCAACAGAGCTCGGAGTGCAGGACGTGTCCAGTGGGCCCCTTGGCACTGCCCACACTATGGGAGAGGTTGTCTGCGCTCATGAGATGAATTGCGCTAAGTGTATGGAGCTGCTCCAACAGTCTTCCCCCAGGAACACTCACGCAGAGGCGTGGGGTGCCTGGGTGTGTCAGCGTCTCATGCACCAGGAGGACCCCCAGTGGCCAAGATATTTTCTTTGGTTCGCACCTTATTAATGGGGACTTAATATGATGAGATAAATCAGCTAGCATTGCTGTGGACATTTTGTGGTGGGGAGGAAGAGAAAGAGGGAAGAAGAAGATGGAGAAGAAAAGAAAGAGAGAAAGAAAGACAGAAAAAACAGAGAGAAAGGGTGGGGCAGGAGGGAGAGGAAGAAAAAAG